>JAUJPO010070311.1:0-11847 GCA_032270745.1 Tiaropsis multicirrata
ATCCATTGTCAAGATTTAATCATAATAGAATGTAATATTCTTGTCAAAAGAGTTATTGATCAAGCAACCATATCATTTTTCTTTTGTATCAAAGTCGCACAAGCGTGCTGTTGTTTTGTGACTGAATCGGCGCCAATAAGTTGCGGAAGATTGTATTATGTTGTTTCTTTGCCCAGATATTTATTTACGGTCTTTGAATTTATGCTATAAGCTTAAAACTACTGACCAACTGTTCGGTCGATTGTTTATAATCACCAGTGAAATTTAGTAAAACAAATAAGTACTAAAAGTAAAATTTGTTGTAATTTATTTCTTGTGTAATACAAAGGCAACAGAGAAGAGGCTACCAAAATCATGGAAAGTAATTGAAAAAACCCCTGGCATAAATAAACGCAAAAGGTAGAGTAAGCTAAGTTAAGTTAAAATGGAATAGCCTAATGGCCAAGTACAAAATGCATAATGCATAACGAATATTACATTATATACACATAATGCATACCGTCAAGGGGTGATACTTTGCACTACTCTGCCATACTTTGCACTGTGTATTTTACCGAATAGGAATATGTACATTTTAAAAACAAAAGTGAAAGAAAAAACACAAAGTCATGTAATTTGACGCACTCGCATTAGTAATTTGTTTTCCCATGGTCACACTTAGTTTGTAAAATTATTAGAATAAAAACAGAAAACTTAAACATGTGTGTGAGAACATTATAATAACTAAATTACTTTCACTTTTGGCTTACATCTCTCAGGGGGATAATAACAAAGAAACATATGATATTGATTTACATGTTTCAATCTATAAACACGAGATTCAATCTGATGACCGGAATTGTATGAGGAAAACAAAGGAAATTAAGTGAGTGAAAAGTATGGCAGTAATGCAAAGTATCACCCTTTCAGGTACTTTTTTATGTTATTATATTATTTTATTTTTCTCATTTTAACTAAAACTTGCATAATAAACCAATAATATTTATTTTGTGGCAAGTATGGGCTCACACCTTAGTAACTCGAGTTTTATCAACTCAAAATAACAATTAAAATTAGGCCAGAACCAATTTGAAATCATCCGAAGGAATGTTGAGAATGAAGCTGAGAATGAGGAGGATTCCATAATGGTCCTCATCTTAGGAGGGGCACTCAAATTAAACTTCCACTGCCAAAAAACTCAGTTTGCTTAAATTCTTTCAATTTCCGGGCCGGTCAAGCTTGGAACAGATTATATCTAGAATTCAAAACCATTACCTCTTTAGGTAATTTAGGTATTTTTTTAGGAAATGGCCTAATCTAAGAATCAATAATTTCAAAAAATTCTTAATTAAAGCTATATATACTATAATTGAATTCAATAAGGTTTTCAATTACCCCACTTTCAAAATAAATATCTGTAATAAAATAAATAACCAGTCAAGGAAAAAGTAGGCATTTTTCCATTCAAAGTCAGGGAATAATCAATCTTTTTGGTGCTTTTGTCAGGGAGAAAGACCACTTTTTTAAGTAAAATGTCAGGAAAAATATTAGTTAATAGCTGCTGGGAACCCTGTGTAACTCGTTGCATCTACACCCTACACCCTACCATGGTCATTTATAAACCAAAAGAAGCGTATTTGAATGTAGAATTTGATCTCAACTGTTCCAATTTGTAAATGACCTGTTGAAAGCCAAACATCAAACTGACTTTTTTCATCTCACCCAGTGATGTTTTTTTGTTTGTTTGTTTACCTATCGATCAAGAAGCTCTTTTTACGTTTGAATTTAGAATGGGAAATAAAATATCAATGGCTGCTAACCTTTTGAATAAAAATCCATTACTAAAGGCAGCAGCTTATGATTTTGGTATACAATGGGTTGCTTTTGCATTTGCTTATGCACTTAAAACTGAAAAGTTTTATGATTTGGTTGGCTCATCAACATTTCTTGGTTTGACTTGGCTGACATTGAATTGGGGGAGAAATGGTCACCTACCATTTTTCAATCGACAAATCATACAGAATTCATGCGTCACCTTATGGTCTGCACGACTTGGAACTTACCTTTTCTCCAGAGTCATGGAAAGTGGTGAAGATCGAAGATTCAGAAAAGCTAAGAACAGTTTCTCACATTTCCTTTTGTTCTGGACCATCCAAGGAGTTTGGGTTTGGATCACATTGCTACCAACTATGATTTTGAATTTCAAGCAAGAAGATAAAGAGCTCAACTATCGTGATTATCTTGGTTTTGCTGTCTTTGCATCTGGTTTTCTCATTGAAGCAACTGCTGATTATCAAAAGTCGAAATTCAGAAGTGATCCAGCAAACAAGGATAAATTTGTCAACACTGGTCTTTGGAGCATGTCACGTCATCCCAATTATTTGGGTGAAATTTTGATCTGGTCTGGTCTTTTCCTACCCGCATCAAATTTGATGGAAGGGAAGGAGTTTTTGAGTGCTCTGTCACCTCTATTTGTAACCTTCCTTTTAACAAAAGTCAGTGGTATTCCTTTGCTGGAAAGATATGCTGACAAGAAATGGGGAGCTCTGGCTGAGTATCAACGTTACAAGCAACGTACTGCAAAGCTTTTCCCCTTCATTTGGTAAAAACAATCTAGTTTTAATTTTAAACTTGAATTGTTTTTTTTAAGGCATCTTTAGCTTTAGATATTTTTAATTTAATAATGATATAATATAATAAGATATAATAAGTACTTTTTTAGCTCAAGTAATGTATGGGGGAAATGTACTTTGTGTTCTTCAAAATAAACGTTTTTCTTACTTGAATACATTTTTGAACTTTTTTCTTCTTATATCTCTGGTAGAATTTCTCTTCATACCCAGGGTATGAGTACAAGTAATTTTGGTTTCTATTACACATTAAACTATTGATGTTAAACAGTGAGGACAGTTTGATTTTTTTTATATTTTTGGTATTTTGATGGCACTGTTTGAATGTAATTTTTTTACTTTTATGTTATTTCTTTCTGATTGTAATAATTCAATTTCAGTTTGATGATGTGAAATTATAATCTTTTGATGAAATTACACGTGTTATTTTCTTAGTTTTAGGGATACCAGTGTTTTCAATGAGAGTTCATCTACTCTAGCCTGGCTGCAACTCTTGCAAACAACTTCTTTTATGTACATGACTATGGGTTGTTTTTGTTGTCTTCTTTTGAGATGTTTTTATCCTATTTCCAAAATTTTCATTTTATTGATTCTTTTTTATTTCATTTTTTAGAGAAACAAAAGTAATGGGAAATATAGTGTCAATAGTGCGTGGATTTTTCGATCAGCATTTGTTATTGAAAGCATTATGTCTTGATATTGCAATACAATGGATAGTGTGGCCAATATCATTCCATTATCAGACTGAAAAATACTTTGATCTAACTGGTGCATCAACTGTTACCTACTTATCTTGGGTTACCTTACTTTGGGCCAAAAGAGGCACTGACCAATCCTTTTTCAAACGACAAATCTTGCAAAACCTTTGTATATCTGTTTGGGCAGTTCGTTTGGGTACTTTTTTATATGCAAGAAGCAATCGGAATAAAGAAAAGAGATTTTCCAAAGCCAAGAAGGACAGAATTGTGAGTCTAAAATATTGGACAATACAAGGGATTAATATTTATTTGACTATGTTACCAACGCTGATAGTGAACTTGAAAATGAAAGACACGCCTTTGAATATGGTTGATTATATAGGGTATTCATCTTGGGTATGTGGATTCTTCATCGAAGCTGTAGCAGATTATCAAAAATGTGTTTTTCGAGATAACCCCAATAACCGAGGAAAATTCATCACAACTGGACTGTGGAGTATTTCCAGGCATCCTAATTATTTTGGTGAAATTATTATTTGGTTTGGCTTGTTTTTGTCAGCTTCAAACACGATGGAAGGTGTGGAATACTTATCTATTACATCACCTTTATTAGTAACTTACCTGCTAACAAACATCACTGGTATTCCACGCTTGGAACGACAAGCGGATCAACTCTGGGGTAGCTTAGTTGAGTATCAACTCTATAAGAATAGAACTGCAAAACTATTTCCTTTCATTTGGTAAACAATGTTACGCCAAAAAATTTCATACGTTCGGTTTTTATTTTCTCATATTTCATGGTCATTGTGACCCCAAAACTGAAACTACTCAAGAAACGACCTAAATGGGAGTTAAATTTTGGTGACTGTGACTTTTTTGACTGGATCGTAAATTTCAAAATTAGTGTTCGCCAAAATCTAGAAAAAGGCGCCCCCTTCTTTAACATAAAGTTTTCAGGAAAAACGTTTATATCCGTCATTCACAAAAGTTTGCTTCAAAAAAAGGTTTCTTGCAAAATCTTTTACTTCTTACATTGTCTCATATTAAAAAAATCTTTTATTTTTGTATATTTTAGAAATGAACTGTATGAATTTGAGATTCATCTGTATATTTTCGCTTTATGTATAAAGTAAGCCTTTTTGTACTCCTATTTTTGGTATATATATTTTTGACTTTTAAGACTATGTATATTTTTCAATTTTTTTTTACGATAAGAATTGTTTATAGTTGTTCCATTGCCCTTAGCAATACATTTTTCTATTCATATTTTTTGAAAGAATTATAATTTCAATTCACAACTTTGAAATATTATTCTATACGATAAATTTATTATTTAAATATTATTTTCATTACATTTTCTTATTGAGTGTATACATCTGGTCTGATTTGACAAGATTTTAAAATTTAGATTTTCCCTTTTTTGTTATATTATGGCTTCTTTAATTACACTTTCAAAATGATAGTTTTTGGATGCTTGTTTATTTTGTTACAAGCTGGACTAGCAAAGCGTAAGTGCAAGACTTTCGAACCATCTTTAAATTCCCAACTTTTAAATAAATATTTTTCTCGCTCCTAATTTTGTCAAAAATATTTTCAAGTCATAATATAGCTTTTTAATATAACTTTTAGAAATAGATAATGTCGCGATCTGCTTTGCCGAGACAGATTTTGTTTTTATTTACTTCAGTTCTAACCTTTTCTGGTCTCTGAGCACAGATTCTTCATTTAATCTTTTCTTATTTTCCAGTTGAAAATATATCCCCAAACACAGTTCGAAATGATTTCACAGACGAAACATACAACAGTGTTTTACTTAACCCTATGGTTCAAGAGCTTGTGGACTATGTCGCCGGTGTCCGAGATTCATCCTATTACTACATTCCGGACGATGTTGGTTTGGTGCAAAGTATCATGACGGCACAGATGACGATGTTTCAGTTGGCCTCATACTATGCTCAATTTTACTCCGAAACTTCAATAACTCGTTATGAAGGTGGATTAGGTATGAATGAAACTATTTCGTCATAATTTATTTTTGCTCGAGAAGAAATTTTCCATTCTCTTTCATAAAATGTTTCTAAGAGAAGACTAGCAAAAACAAGGGCACTGGAACGAACTGAATTGTTAAAGGATATAATTTTTCAGTCAGTAGCCTATTTTGTTTAATATCTTTCATTCTTCATTCTTTATTCTTTACAATGTCCATCGTAAATACACTGAATAAAATCATGATTCTTCCTTAGAGATTTCTTAAAAGTTAGTTATTTAGGTTGACCCCCCAACTTTGAACTGAATTTGTTCTATTGACGATATGTTTTTTAGAAAACTTAACTGATTCAGAACTTAACAACCCTTTAAAACAGCGCATCGATTTCTGGAAAAGCCTGATTTTTCGTTATTTCTCGCATAGTGTGCAAGGGGATTTTCAGTCCCAGCAAAATCCAATTCCCCCACCTGAAATATCTGAGATAAGGTCCCACCTCTTTACCTTACCGGGTCGGGGAAGTTACCCCGGCCAAAAACAGGGTCCTACCTTAAATTAGATTAAATTAAACCTTTATTAGAGGAACCTGACCTTAACTTAGTAATTTTGAAGCATGACAATAATAATATTTGATAAGAACAGAGTAATTTTTTATGTTTTGAAATGGCGCCGCAGGGGAAACTTTTTGAAAATACTGGATGAATCATAGAAAATGTGTGAAAGACTCCAAATCCCACCTAAATGAATTTTTAAGCCCCCAGCATAACCTTAATCCCCCACCTGAAATACAAAAATTCCAAACTCCCAGCACAAAATTTACGACCCAGCACAAGAAAACCCCCTATGCACACTAAGTCTTGTGCAGTGGTATATTGTTGTTAATTTCTCGCTCTCATTTACAAAAAAATGCCAACTCAGCATTATTCAAGAGTTATTGGGTACAACACCTTGGTAACATTCTTTTCTACACCATTATTCGCTATCTAAGGGTTATTAGTACACTCTCAAGCCTGTTTGAATTAAGGTTGATTATTCCTTGAAAGTGCTCAAAGTCAAAAACAGAAACTCATTCTTTTTTTGTCCAGAAATTCGTATAAGTAGTTTAATGGTTGCATTCGATTATTATAATGATTTCTATCTACAATAATTCTGATATTTTCAAATTGCGAGAAGAATGAAATTTTATTTACAAAATTGATTAAAATATTGAACTGTTAAATTCGTTGAAATGGTGACACTGAATTCATAGCATTACCCCCCCCCTGGCCGAAGGGGGGGGGGGGCTACAAACAAAATAAAAAACAGTCATAAATGCTGGGGGCTGGAATTTAACAAAATTTTAGGGGTACCAATTCTTTTTATCATAAGGTCTGGGGGGCTGAAGAAATCTTCAGTAAAAAAGGCCAAGTTGTTAAACGATCCGAGATCTATTTTAGGGAACTTGGAAGCCTCAATTCTATGAGATTCAGGGGTGCTTAGTAAGGATTTCCTTAAATTACACGAGGTGTCAAATCACAGGGAGTACCTACTAATGTGTGTTCTTTAGGGGTACCTATTCACCTGCGAATGTCTATTTTTAGGGGTTCCTAGATTCCAGGGGGCACCTAAATTCTTAGGGGGGACCTAAAACCCCAATCAGAGCCATGTGAATTGTCAATTTGACTCAAAGATGAGTCTTTAAGTGTCTAAGTAGCTTTTTATCTTTATTTCAAGCCAAAATTTTTGAAACCGTCAAATGGTTACGTCATATGATTACGTCGTCACTATGATTTGTTCTGTACTATTTATACCATATGCTGCCCTTTCTACGATATCGAAACTTTTCATGTAGGAATATTTTTGAGCGATTTTAAAGCCTACTCAAAACATTCGATTTTTCGCATATAAAGGTTTTATTAAGACGATCTAAAACAGGGCCAGGTTAGCAATTGAATCTGCACCGTCTATTGTAGGAGTTAAAACATATAATCACATCACAATTGAGAATAGCTGTGTTATTATGGTCTTGTGGGACATCGTTCATGAAGACAGAGAACCAGTACGTGTATCGTGTTTTCATTAACGTTTCCACGCCGTTCCTTGGACACCTAAGAAGAGAAAGACGCAATAACTGAATTTGAGTTTGTAAAGGATTATCTACCAGTAGCACTTTTTTGCAATTTCGTCAAACACACAATGACCTTTTGAGTAAATTGGGAAAACTCAGATTATGTACTTTGATGATAAGATTTCACTTTGATTAGTGAACGCTTGTTTAGACCGTTTAGATAATTCAATTTAAAACAGTTTAGTTTCGAAATAAAGTTTATAATAGATTACGCGATACTATCAAAGGTCTCCTTGGACCAAAATACTTGCATGATTGGTTTAAAGAATTGGTTAAAGAATTGTTTCATTTTCATTTAACTTACCCATTTTTGATGAGCATATCTCTCCTTGGGTTATTGCCAGGAACATTACTATTCTCCGTGATATCCAAATAGCAAGCTTTGACCGCCATTTCCATATTTCTCAGTTTCAAATAACTCGGTCCTTTAATTTCAAAGAAGAAATGCTCGTTATCCTCCAAGAAAATTGAATTGTCATTCTTACGGCGACCGAAAACGGTGGTGTGGTAAATTCTGGGCTCTTGATGCTCATCGGTTCTGACTCGGATTCCTTTGCGGACAGGCGGTAACCTGCGTTTGAAAAGACACGTCAGGGAATACAAAGGCTTTCCATTTTTATGTCTGACTTCATTTTTGTATAAAATATGTGACTGTCTTATAAAGACGCTTTTTGTTCCGCACTCGGACATTCCGCTTTTGAAAATGTAATAATCTCCACTTATAATTCCACCGCATTCTTTATCTGCCAGTGATAGATCTTCGAGCGAAAATTGAGCGGCCGCGCGGGGTATGGTGACCATCATATCGGTTGGTGTGCATTTGATGTGCGCTAAGCAAAGTTTACAACACGGAATGGAAACATCCAGCGAACATTCTTCCGAAGAGCACTGATTACAGTCTATTCCTGCTGGTAAAGTGCGAACATTGAAGTCGCAAAGGATGACGGAAAAAACGACCAAAGTTTTCATTAACATTTTGTAAAATTTAAAATAATATGCTGCCAAAAATGTTCGATCGGATCGGAAATTTTCTAAACTAAAACAATGTTCACCAAGCTATCATTCCAACCATTCCAACTGGTGAATTATTTTAAATGTTTCAGGATGCTTTGGATCTTCAGTGTTTTGTGGTGTTCTGATCTAGAATATACAATATTGTTATTTTGTTTGACTTTTATCTCGTACTGTGTGTCTCTTGGTTTACAACTCTCAAAAAAAGTCAAAATATTTCTTTCAAGATTAGAGATGACGGAATGAAAAAGGAAGGATCAATACGTTTGAGCGGATCAGAAAGGAAAAACAGAGGATTGTTTGAAAGATAACAGGCCAGTTGAATCCACAGCACAACTTCTTGTTTATTTTAAGTAAGGGTGGAAACGGGCCTAGCTACATTCTTTGCTTCTAGACGGAATGGTAAACCCCCTGTTTTCATGAGATTAGAAAAGGATTTGTATGCTTCAAAACAAATTAGCAGGGGGTTAAACGAATGTTATCACAACCAAACAGAGTTTGTTTTGAAAAGGATTAATATTTTTAGTTATGTTTGAAAATATTCCAAAAAAAGATTATAAAGACTAAAGACATATTTAGTATACTGTACTGTAGCTGAAAAGTTGACAAATTGACACTTTTCTGAAAACTAAACTATCTAAAGCTCCTTTTTAGCTGACCTATGACCATTCCTAATTAACTCCTTCAACTTTTAACGTTTGACCCAACGACACCAACTTTCAACAATTTTCTCGTAGGGATCAGAAAGAAAATTACCAAATATGATTAAGACCTTGGGAGATTTTAATCTCGTGTGACTGAAGACTGATTAAGAATGTCTCTAGGTCAGCTTAATCACTGCAGACACCAAATCCAACCCAATTAGTAATCTAAATAAAGAAATCCAAAACTTTTCTCCTTCAAACCCTGTGTATTTGCACTAATTTCAGCTCAATCTCCTTGAATAGCTATGCAGTTGAATTGATTTCTTCATTTGAAATAAATTTTCCTGTATATTGATATATATTCGATTTTCCTTCCTCTGAAAACTACTACTTTGAATCTCATCAAACATGAAATTATGTCTTGATTAAAATCTATCATTGATAAGCAGGGAAAAATGCTTCCTTATCTTAGATCTTACAATATATGACATCCTTTCTAATTGACTTTTTAAATTGCTTGCTTAATTATAAAAGAAGGAGGGTCTTTTCTCAAAATGTCTTAGCGACCCTGATCAAGGAAAGCCAACCCGCTTCCAAATTGTGGTTTTGTTGCCAAGGCTTTTATTTGGCCCTTTGTATATAGCTCCAATGACGTCATGATATTTTGATCACATGTTTAGTTGTTTATTTGCAAACAAATTGCCATGCAGATAAGTTATATATTTTATGTACGTGCGTTGGACTATTTTCAAATATATCGTGGTTTAAGACATATCCTTCTTTAAACTAGTCAATTATTTTTCTAGACTTCTTTCGAATTTATCCCTCTATTACATGACTGTTCTCTTCTTAGTCATCAAATGATCGTATAGAGGCTACAGCGGATTTCATTGAGTTGGTACGTCCACTCTTTTCTCCAAACCTTCATATCTTCATAAGAATCTGCAGTGATTCCAAAAATGAACTCTCAACGAACCTTATAATTTATCTTCTTATTCCTCCTTTAATAATGGCAACATGTGCAAACGATTTCGCCTTGTCAGACAAACTAATCTTTATTGCCTTTCAGTGTACTTTTTCTTACTGATTACTGAGGCTTTTTACGACCTCATTATTGAAATTCTTAGCAATTATTTCTTGAGCTGATGCTAAAACAGGCTTAGCATGTCGGTTGAAAATTCCAAACACACGAAACTAGAGAAAAGAAACTGTCAATCAAACGATGATTGCAAAATTTTGTTGTGTTGACTTTATACTAATCGAATCCCACGTTGTCTCTTTATAAAGTGGGAAGTCTGTGTGGATGTTTGTCTATCCTTTTTTCTGCAGTACTTATCAAAGAACTACCAGTATGTTCTACAGTTCACTTCTTATCTTCAGTATATTGTTCCAAAGCCGTCTACATTCATCCTCGCATTAAAATTATTCGTGTCGATCATCTATCAACAGTTAAAGATTCTTCTTGGTTTCCCTAATGTTTAATCCGTCACAACCTCTTGCTTGCTGGTTAATGTAATTACACTTTTATCACCACCAGACTGATCTCAACAGTTTGAATTACCAAGAATGCTACTCATATAACAGCGCACAAGCTTCTCTACATTTATCTACTACTCAATTATCTGTCGCTCAGATAAAGCATAAATTGTAAACATTGAGACACTATCGAATTTCTTTCGAACTTTCATTTTTCATCTTTAATTTCATGTCTAATTTCAAGCATCTATCAAGAATTATTTGTTATCAACCACTCAAAAATATCTTTTCAACATGCTAGTATTTATACCACTAATTGAGCCCAAAAAATTACCAAGTACTAATTTCGAGCTTTCCCTGGCAGCTCTATTGATTTATTCGTACAAACAAAACAAATTTACTAATTTTGATATCCCTTTTATCAATATTTACTTCATAAACTTCTCGGTTTATTTAGTTGAAATGAGATTTTTGACAAGCATTCTCGAAATCGAAGCGTAGTGCAATATTTCGTAAGAAAACGAATGCATTTATCAATATCCTTGTTTTACAGAGAACAGATACTGCGAAATCAGTCAAATATAGCTGATCGTTTACCCATCAAAATCCAATTTTTAATCTTTTTTTTGAACAAATTGATTAAAAGTTGTAATTGATCAAGTCATTTACTCGAACTCTTTTGGGTCTATTGCGGCAATCTTCCATTCAAAAAAAGCTACCGGCTTGTAGTGGACTTGATTACCATCTACATAGAATGATAGCGAAAGTTATGCCAGAATGGCTCTAGTGGAATAATTTTCAGACTGATTTGAGGCAGATATTACCATTACCCGCTTAAAAAACAATTTAGCTGAATTCAAACTCGAGAATTACTTGATACTCGCGCGTAGAAGGAATGATTTGTTGTCAAAACTACAAAAGATCTTAATATGGCATGACAATGTTATCGACTATGTAAAAAGTGTGTATTACTCAGTCAAATTTAATTAATTTTAAGAGCTTTCTATACGTTTGCTAAATATAACTATGTGAACGGGCGAACGTGGATTTGCGAAAACTTTACACATCCTAAAGATAGTGTTTTAAAAGTAAACACTTTTATTCACAGTAGGAATTTCAATTTGAAAATTCCGCTCACCAAGGCCAAAGTATACTTACCATTCATGCCTAAGGCACGTTTGTTTCTTTAAAATGTTAGATCGAGTAATTCCATTAACACGTTGACTGCCAAGCCCTTTTTAAGGGTACTTTTTGTTAAAATGAGCTAGAACAAACTTTAAACGTCAATATCTCCTTAACCGAAAGGAATTAGAGGTTA
>JAUJPO010070322.1:0-11847 GCA_032270745.1 Tiaropsis multicirrata
GTGGCTTGGATCACGAGATTTAACGTTTGGCTACGTTTCGAGAGATTCTTCTCCCATCATCGGGCAAAGTAGAAGCTGTTAAAAGCTGTAGATGGGTACATGCTGACTAAATCGTTTGCATAAATAAAAATGGTATTCAATAAATTGATATCCAGTGTCTAATAGAGGGATAATCTAAAACTTATCGATTCACTTTTAGCTTGATGTTTTTGTGATCTTATAGGATGACATGGCAACGAGTTTCCACATTTCAATAAGGTGATGCGTGTTTTAAACAATAAAATTCGAATATTCTAATAGAGCGCTTTAGTCAGAACAGAGCAGCCAATTATAAGAGCTTAAGTCTTTCCTCCATTTATTTGGGTCTTTTAAGTTTCTTGGCTACCATATGTATCAGGAGTTCAGGGAATGCAACATTCATTGTAGCGCACAATATTCTCATTGCTGAGTCAGCACTAAAAGCTATTTTGTTATTGGATGAATTATACTATTGCCACAAACCCCAGAATCGCAGTCTTCAGTAATAGCATACATTTGTGTCTCTTTGACACAATGGCTACAAGACTCTTAAACACAGTTGGCAGTTCCTATAAAACCAGAAAGAAAAGTTATTAATTAAAATAAAAGGTATATAATACCAAGTTGACGATTTTTTGTAGCTTCATGTCAAAATGAACATGTGTTGGAACTCCATGTTTGATCTCTGGTCGAACATCTTTGTTCATATCATCAAAAATATATTCGAAGATCTCTTTCTCCATGATGACATCTTTACCGTTTTTACGTCCATCTAAGATGAGCGAAGATAAACATTTTAACCCTTTAAGCGCCAATGTCGCCAATGTCATTCCTTATTTTCAATTTGAAATCTTAATTTTTGGCTTCAGTTGATGGAAATGAAATGGGCATTCAGTTGCGTTGCAACACAAAAGATTTCGAAATTTGATCTTTTGGAAGAGATTTAGACCTTGAAAGTAAAAAAAATGCCAAAATTCACTTTTTTGAGATTTGGCCGTTTTTTGGTCATATTTGCACCACAGGGCCGCGGAGCGAAGTAAAGGGCCCCAAAAGGAAGAGGAGACTCTTAAAAAAACATCTAATTCCTTCTAGTTCAGGAGATATTTACTTTTAAAGTTTGTCCTAGCAAGCCTAGTTTAACAAAAAAGTACCCCAAAAAGGCCTCGGCACGGAAAGTGTAACTTTTGCTCATATTTGCTCTTATATCCAAAAGCCAAAAATAGGTCAAAATATTTGCGAACCATCTGTATCTGTCTCTGTTTCTTTTGCAGTGACAAAACCGTAGCGTGAGAGACTCTCTATAAATCGTGGTAGCTAAAGTCTGTTGTAAAAAGATTGTCACCAAAAACATGCACTACATAATATGTAGAAACCAGGATGAAACGAGAGAAACTGAATGGTTTCTACATGGGAGCATTTTTTTGGGGAAAATCAAAACGAATGAAATCAAGTTCAAAATAAGTTTAAGGACTGACTCCCCACTGACTCTTATATGAAATTCGTAAACTTGATTTCATTTGTCAAGAACACCCTAAAAATATTAATTTTATTTTTGTTGTGACTTTCCCTAAACTCTGTTGCAAAAGAATGATCAAAACCATGGACACTTTGAGAAAGTTTGGAAACACATTAACTTTAGAAAATCCAGAGATCTATGGTAATTTGAATGAAAACTTATAACACTTAATACAAAAAATAACTTACGTCCATTATCGCAGCTTACTGATTGGAGAATTAAGCATAGAAACATGGCAGCAGCTATGCTACCCCAATGCCAACATTTTGAAGCCATCAGAGGATATCACGTACTGGAGACAGAACAGAATATAGCGCTGACTTTTACTTTCCTTCCTCCCTCTCATCCACAGAAGATCAACTTCAAAAAAAGAACCAAGTTGGGCTAGCATAGTTTGTCATGATATAGGGGGCAATATAAAAAAAACATAAAAAAGAACAATATATCAATTGTGATACACAAAGACCGATAGATTTCAATAAAAGAATTTCATAAATAAATTAAATGACTCCAATAATCTTTTTTGAATAGCATATAAAATCTCAGCAGGGGGTAATTACCTATTTGTTTAAGTGTTTATTGTGGACATTTTTACCTTTTAAGACATAAAATCGATGATGAAATTAACCATCATTCTAAAATATATGATTGGATCTGTATAATGATCTGGATACTACTGACCAGGTCGAATAAGCAGATAATTTTGGCTAGATTTGAGATTTTAAGCTTCCTTTTTTAGAGTCGTGCTAACTAGCTGTAAAAATTGAGCCATGAGGTTCGTGACCTAAATTAAAGCCGCATTTTATTTTGTTAGTCAAACGACCTGTGATATTTTGGTTGGATTTTCCGTTTTAAGTTAGCTCAAGGGTCCTTAGTCACCTACAAAATGTGAGCCATGAAGCCATTCAAAGAATTTTTTTGGCGTCCTTCTTAATTTCTCTGGACCAAAAGAACTGCCAACATCGAATGTGACAAAACTTTATCATGGTTTTCAATGCAGCGAGAAAGATGGTTTTATGAGATTAAATTCACAGGGATTTATTTTCGCGAATTGGAAAATTAAAGATTTCGCGAAAGTCTCGAAAATTAATCCCCTTAGGGAAATAAAAAGGCAAAAAGCTCTCCTCAAACTAGTAGAAAGTGTTCAATCCTACCTAAAAAGGCAGATTAACTTTTGAGACAAGGCTCAAAACCAAAAAGAGCGACATGTGAAAATCTTTTGGACATCCAAAGATAATTAAGGACAGCTAAATCTGATCAAAGACCTCACATCAAGAAGCTGAAAAGAATTATTATTTGAATGTTGAAAGAATGTTGAAAAACGTTGTGTGCCTGCTGTGCTTACTTTCCTTAGAGTTAATTTTATAATAAATAAATAGGTACAAAAGTCCCTTAATTTTCCAAGAATAAAGATGTCAAATTTATTATTCAAAACCAGCTAAATACATACAGTACAATAAAATTTTCTTTTTCTAAAATAACTAATAAGTATTGTTAGGAATAAATTAAGAACAAGAATTTTAAGAAAAAATAAGAAGAAAAAAATTACAATTTATTTGATAATTTCATTAGTTATCTATTCAAATCTCTGTGCTGAGTAATAATACTCCTTAAAAAAAAAGCCTGTCAAACAAAGAATACAAATCGAACATCTTTTGAACATACTCCAAGTAGGTGTTTTCAGAATGAAATATTTTCTAATACCAGTCCAACACAGCACATAAACGGTAGCTTCATCTGGAGGGCTAATAGTTAAGACAAGGTTCATAAGAATTTCGAATTTCCAACCAGTAGAATAATTGATATTGTCTGACACCAGAATGACGCATATTTCATGAATATATAGTATAATATCTTGATCGCATTCGAACATTAAAATTACAGACCAAAATAATTTGGAGCTGCGAAGGTCCAAACATGATATTTCTAGCTCGATTCTTCATCATAACTTCCCTCATCATTCAGGTCCTCAAAATTCACACTTCCATCATTCGGGTCCTCAAAATTTACACTCCCATCATTTGATGATCAAGTAGTGCTACAACTAGAACGGGAGCAAAGATTGAAATAAAACCGAACGCATAGAAACACATACGGTCCAAACTATTACAAATCTTTCTCCAAAGTCGGCGATTTATTTCCTCTTCATCCTCCTCTGATTCAACCAGCACTCGCGGCTGCTGTTCTGCAGTGGTCTGCGTTATATCCCTTCGTTGATGTAAAAACCGGACCCCTTCATCTTTGCTATGTATAATAAAACCATTACCGTCATTCATTTCGATAAACTCCTTTTTGTTCTTCTTCTTGTTGCTTTTGAAGCTCCCCCCACAACAAATCGACTTACTGGCGCCACAGAATCGCAACAAATACTGCGGCGGTGTAGAGGTCCGGTTGGATAGCTTCACGATAATGGCAGCTACAACCAAAGCGAAACTCAAAACATAAAACTCGATGATAAAGCATATCCCAAGCATGGGCCGGTCGTCTGATTTTTCCGGTAATTTCTCGGAAATGACCAACAGGTATACGGTAATACTCAACAGAATGGTGACCCCGAATCCCATTCGCTCTCCATTCTCACAAGGGATATGAAAGACCATCAGAAATAAAAACACTTGCGAAACTAAAGGCAGTATGATGTAAAGGAAATAATAAAGAGCCATGCGCCGTAATGAGAAACGATACTTGATAACTGAGAAAGGGTCTGGGCAACAACTATATTTGACTGCACCCGATGACATCTCGATATCCTCAATCTCCCATTCCCCACTTTTGACACTGAATTGCTCTGAAAAATAATTTTTTTTTTGTAAAATTAGAAGGTGCGAGCGATAGCCCAATGTTCCAAGAATGATTTTTCTAAAGAATTATCACAAAGGGCTTCAGGCACAACACAATGCCAATAATTTCCAACACAAAAAACGCCTCCAAAATTGAAATCATGTTAGTATCAAGAAAATATTCACATGAGAAACCATATATGAGTCAAACGTCAAACCAAATCCTGAAATCCTGAAATTCTGAAAAAAATCGTACATCAAATTTAAATTATGGAGGGTTTTTTTTCGGCCCACTCCATATTTGGTGAAGATTTTTTAAAGTTTTACATACCATGGTTGATTTCATCAGGACTTAAATTCTCGTAAAATGATAATTTCAACTGGGAACTCATGTATGACCATGAGCCAAACGTCAATGTACAAATCTAAAAAAGAGAGAGGTAAAAGAGGTACACATTTCTTTATAAGAATAAATCTTATAAGACCGCAAGGCTTCAAAAGCTGAAAAGCTTAGAACATTCTAAGAACATTATAAGGCTTCCAATGATAATTTCTGAAAAAAAAACTTAACGCAGCTAAAATGTCTCCTTTTCAGTAAAGTCAATGAGAAAATTGTAAGACTTATGAATTTCAGAATAGTTGAAAATTCGGTATACAGTACTTGTAATTTATTGGGCTTTTCCAGAAATAAATCCGTACCCCTATACTGTTGAGAATATAGAATATCCAGGAGGTTCTAAATTTTCAATATCCTAGGTAACCAGGGGGGGGGGGGAGAATTTGAAGACTAAGAATATCCAGATAGAGGGAGGTTCGAAATTTTTGAAGACCAAGAATATTCATTGAAAGCCCATTGAAGAGTGATCAAACAAAAAGATTACATACATACCTGCCTGTCAATAGGAAACCAGGTGACATCAAAGGAGCAAGAGACTTGCCAAGTGACTGGTGCTGTCCATAGCACCTGTCCGTTATAAAAGACCAAAGCTTTTGTTTTGTAAAGATCAGTATGTGAAAAGCTTTCTTCAGTAGCACTACATAATAAAAAAACAAGTATAAAGAAGAGGGAGTACGGATATTTTCTGGAAAAGCCCATTTCGATACGGATATTGGCAAATTTTCAAGGCTTAATTCGTGATATCCATTACGTAACCTTTTATACGGAAACACCCGACTCTTTGTGTCGCGGAAAGATTATGTAATGTATGAATATAATAGATCTTGAACGACAAAACAATAAAAAATGATTAATTGAAGATAATTGAAAATGGGAAAAAAAAGTCATCGTGTCAGCCAAAAAGTGATCTGGGTGCTCTGGTATATATCGAGTGTCTTTAAACTCTGGAATGGATTTCACTATATTCTCCAGGTACAAAAAAAGGCTGCAGACTTACGAGTTATAGAGGACAACGTCAGGTGTCCAAATCATATCTGTTCCAACGTTGGTTTTATCGATATTTTCGAATTCCGTTTTATTCCATGATAATTGTGTATCGATCCATTTCTGAACAGAAGAGGGAAAAAGCAAATATAAATCATTTTCCCATATTTGAGACAACGTCGTCTTTCGTACCAAAGTCTCTAAAATTCGCTTGAGTAAAAGAGACAAATCTTTGTCTCGATGCTTCGTTCTGCAAACTCGTTTAAGAGACTTTACTACGAAAACTCGAGTGGTCTCAAATTGGCAGCTGTACAGCCTCATATCAACTTCTAAGCATTAAGATTGAAGTAATAAGCATTTTAAACGTCGCAAAAACGTCAATACATTTTTCTAGACGAAGCACAAAACTTTGAACATCACTTTGCAGTGAATTCATGCACGTACATTTCTAATAACCGTCTCTTGATTATCCGAATGTTCTTATAGTCGACAATGAAACGAACATGTTATCACATGAGCTTTTTGGTGATATAAAACTTTACAGTGTGAGGGTTAACATGACAAAAAAGCCTTTAAACTGATCAAAAGTCTTTTATGAAAAAGGCTATGTAAACTACCGCACCGACTATTAAAATTGTTTTCATACCGGGTATACCAAAAAAAACAACGTAAAATGTAAATTTGGACGTAGCTTATTGTACTTGTTCTTAAGACTTCAAACTTTCCACATATGATCAATAGCCTATTAGCGACAACTTTTAAAGATATGGTTATTTTGCTAAATAGTATGAGAATCCAATTGTCTTCAATTTTAGGCACACTTTTTTGGGCACACCTGGTATTAGCCCTATTAAAAACTTAAAAAGATGAAAATCTTAGAAAAATGAAAATCTTAGAAAAATGAAAAACTTACCATACGTACGAAAGAGTTGATGGTAAATAATTGGTTTTTGACGTCCTAAAATTGGATCAAACAATAAAAGGCGTTTAACAGAGAAAGTAGACTACGCACAACAAAAATGGTGGTTCATATGGTAGGTGGTGTTACACACAGCAGAAAACATATTGCTTACAGATTAGAAACGAATACGATACGTGAAGGCTGTCGTAGGGAAATTCGTTAAAACATCGTTATTAATATCGTTAAAAGGTCAAAGTTGTCTATTTTAATTCTCAAAGAGATTGAATTGATTTTCAGCTAAAAAAAAGGAGTGACAGTTGAGTGGCATTGATATTAGCGAAAAATTTAATCATTTTCGATGCTAATTTGTATCATAATTAGGCGAAACTTTCGACCTTGTCGTCTTGTTCTCTTTGGCTTGTCTTCATCTATATTAATCTCTAAAAGTTTTGACGGAAAAAGAAGCAGCAGGATTTCTGGTTTCTACATATTAAATTGATAATCTTAGAATGGAATAAAGAAGAGCTCACCAATCGAACAATCTTTTGTAATTTCATTTCGAAATGGACATGTAGAGGAACACCGTGCTCCATTTCTGGTCGAATATCAAGATTGTATCCATCAAGAATAGTGTCTATAATCTGTCGTTCTACCATCACATCCTTTCCTATAGAAAAAGTATAAAAACATAAATTTTGTGAGTTTTACTTAGTTCCAGAAAAGAAATGGGAATGCAGGATATAATTGTCCGGGAATAACGTAAACTTGGTCACATGTCCGTTTGTTAATTCTTTCTGGAAAAGCCCAGGTTTAATAGTTCTTAATATAATAAATATATAGCGCCTACCTCGCCTTCCATTGACAATGTGAATGTTGACGACGATGAAGAACAACGACACAAAACATGCCAGCAAACATTTTTGTGTTTTCCCGCTTGTCATAATTCTTTTAAAGCTAAAATAGAAATTGTTTAAAAAGTTTACTAAAATCTATTAGATGGGACCGAAGAAAGAAACATGTTTCGAGGATCACCAGACATATCAATATAATCGAATTTCTTTCTTACTAATATGGTCTCATGAACAGGCTGTAGACCAATCTTCAGTAAAACTTACAATCGCTATTTGAAAGTTGTAAGTTTAAAAGAAGGACGCACAATCGGGTCACAGAAGACCAGTTTAGGGTTTAGGTCCCTAACGTCCCCCGCAAGATAACAAAATAAATGGTCACGGTCACAAAATTTAAATAGTTGAATCTCTAAACAAAAAACCCCGGGAGAAAATTCCGTACGCGTAAAAATCGCTAGAGAAAACAAAAACGCTTCAGAAAAAGGTTTCAGACAAATACCAGTATTATAGAATAGATAAGAAAAACAATCTAGTTTTTCTGTTTTTCAATTTGTCACATTCTAGACTTCATCAAATCATACCAAATTTCTATTAATTGAAAAAGTTCGAAAAAATACCACATCATGAACACGTCATGGACACATCACTTAGTACAGGTGATAAGTCGAAAAAAAGTCCAAACCGTATAGATTTGAACGAGAGATGCAATTAATTAGTTCTTAACTATATAGAGAGAAATAGGGAAAGAAATTTGCAATTAAAAAAAGAATATTGTGTTTAATTAATATAAAAGTGAAAGGATCTTAAAAAGCACGGATGTGTTGATACTCAGAGACCAAGCGTGAGGTGGAGCTGTTTTGAATAAACATTGAAATGATTTCATATTTCCAAAGTTAGCAGGAGGCTTAATTGAACCACAGGAAGGGATTTTGGATGGAATTGAAAGGAGAGAAAGAGGGAGAAAAATTGTTGAGCTTAAGAATAAGGAAATGATATATCTAAAAGTAAGGAAGTGTAAATGAGCTCAAAAGTCATTGAAATAATCAATTTGAGACCACTCAACTCTGTAGTAAAGTCTTTTGTAAACGAGTTTAGAGAACGAAGCACCGAGGCAAAAATTTGTCTTTTTCATTCAAGCGATTTATATATAGATATATATAGACTTTTAACGTGGTCTCAAATTGGAAGATGAATTAAATATTTTGTCAACACGGCCTCTAACCATCCTAATTTACTGTGCTGCTGTATTTTTAAGTTTTCATGGTACATTTTTACCGTACTGTCAATAATGAATGCTTAAATCCAATAAAATATTTTTAAGGCATTAATAATAGAACTCTGCTTTACTAATTTTTGTCAAAACTATGTGATCATTTCCAATTTCCAATAAAGTCAATAATAGCTAGCTAGTTTGGTAAAAAAATTCAAGATATTTTCATAAATTCTTATCTAAAAGAAAGCCAAATAAAGGCTTAAACGAGAGATATTCAGAAGTGAATCTCATAACAAAATACAAAGTTTTAGGATTGTTGAATCATTTGAACTAGCCTTATGGTCTACTTTGTTGTTTGGAGAAATCCGATTACCGAAATCCCTTTGAACTAAATAATCCGAAAGGATTAGAAATGTCCATACATTTTTAAAATAAACTAAAGTTCATACAATCAGAGTGAGCCGATTAATAGTCTTTGTTTAACTCAAACAGATCTGTTTCACGTCCACCTCCCTTGCAGTCAAAGAGACAACATTTCTACTTCTTCATCGATAAACTATGCTATAAATATAACCAGAGCTACCATGTTACCTTCTTGAAAAGAAAAGAAATAAATCAAAATTTGAAATCTTTTAACCGTGTCTGTCTTTAATACATAAGTTCCCGAATGAATCTTTCTTTTTCAGTTTGGAACTACGGTCAGTACTCACTCCACGCTCAATATTGTCTTTAAAAGTCAAAAGAAAAATATTTCGAGCTGAACTTTAAAAACAAACTTCCGAAAAAAAACAATCTAAACATGAAATGTATAAAAATTATTATCTTAATCAAAATAAGATCTTAAAAACTAAAAAATAAATCTGTTTGTGACAAGAAATCGACTTTATATTCTAAAACATTCTACATTGACGTGACTTTCCTTAATCTCCTTTAATTAGTGCCGTAATCCTTATATACTACAATAATATCTCTAGTCGTTTAAAGACTAATTGATTCTTAGATAATCAAAAGTAGAGTCAATAGGTTGAGAGTAGGTAATCTTTGCATTTGGTAAAAGAGGGTGCCTCGCGGTTATCCTTCGTTAGTATATACTCTTTGAGGATTGTCTGTTTTTGCCGTGAGTTTCCCGTGAAGTAAATCTCTACAGCCACCCTCAATTTTCCAAAAAAAATTCACCCACGCTGCACCACGCTGCACCACACTTCTGGTGAAAAACTTGATGCTTAATTAGCAAGCGTCTGGTTTTTCTGAGGATTGAGCCGCAAGTTCGATAGGTCACTTACCTTGAAAATGTTGATATCCTCAAAGTGGATGTAATGATGTAATGATCAAAACAAGAAACAATTGCCTTAATAAAGGCTGTTTTTAGTTTTTTCTGTTATCACAGACTCAACTTCTCAATCATTTTAAAGGCCTGGGGAGGGGGGAGGGGGCACTCGATCTCAAAACTACCGTACGTTCGGACAAAAATTTGACCCTTACAGTGCAGTGGAAGATTTCCTGAATACCGACCTTTTTTCTGCCATTTCCCTCAGTTTTAGGAAATATTTTCTAAAATTTCTAAAATTTCCTACCCTTACAGTGCACCCTTTGTCAGAACCTCTACAAACCTACACTTTAGGGCCACGAAAGTCTGATAGGTCACTTACCAGCTTCTCAATGGACCATTTGATGCACCACCCTCCCTGATGAAAGTAGTTCAAGGAATGAGCCATGTTGTTGATTATTAGCATCCTTATTTCGTGTCTTACTTCTTCTCTTTTCTCTTGTCGAGAGCTAAAGAATTGAACAATATTAGAATATAGTATAAAATGTGATATAGTTAAAAAATAAATTTCTTGTAAAGTAAAAAAAAAAAAAGACCAACAGAGAAAGAGGGTTTATATTTCGAAAATATTTATAATGAGACGCCATACCTATCTTATTGTGAAGAAGAAAAAAAAGACTTTACAATTAGTATAAAACTCTGTATTAAAAAAATAGGCTCTTGAAATGTTCTTAGCATGTTCTTAAAATCTGTAGCTATTTCGAAATGATATTCTTAAGAATCCTTCTTATTCAAAATGTTCTGAGAATGTGCAGAACTTTTTTGTTCTTCTGTTCTTACATTGTTTGTTCTTATATAAAAATGTTATAGTGAAACCTTACCATTTGTTGGGAAATACTCCTTGGCGATTCTTGGGCATACATCCTTAATGTTTTTACAGATGAATTAAACTGTCGAACGTGCTAACCGCACTGGCTCAACTTCAGCATCTTTCAAATCATTCGTAGGCCCAATTGTAAATTTCATTGCTTAGAGAAAAGTTTAGCATTCCTTAAAAGGTTTTAGCCTCGTTTACGCTAAAAACTCGTCCCCAGGACCCAAAAAAATAGTTTTCGAAAAATAAAAGAAATCTCTCCAGATATTTGCCCAAGGAATAAGGGTGCCAAATTTCAGCCAAATCCGACAATTTTTGAAGTCTCTAGGCTGCCCCAAAGTTTTAGCCTCATTTTGACGAAAAACTCGTCCCCAGGCCTCAAAAATCAAAATGAAAAAAAAATGAAAAAATCCCCTCCATATATTCACCCAAGGAACAAGTGTGTATTTATTCTACTTGATGTATTTGCTTCTATAGCATTCCCTCTTTTAATATCAATATTAATGTATTCTTTAGTTTATGGAACAAAAAGGGCTTTCTTTGCTTCCAATTAAAAAAAGGTACAGCACTAGCCTTTTCAACATTAATTTTACATTTTGCGGCACGTCTTTCTTCAATCCCACAATTGAGATAAGGTTTACAGTGTCTGTAAAGCGAGTCTGCTAAATTACGTGGGTCGCGTTAGTTTTTCTGCGTCTGCGAAGCTCTATGTGAAGTAAAAAAAATTATAAATATGCAGGGAGGAAGAAGTTGTTATACCGAAAGAGTTGTTTCTGGGCTTTTGTAAAGAATGTACATACATCTTTATTTTTTGGGGAAAATCTTTGTGTTTATTCAATCAATCTTTGTCAATTTATTCGTATAACCTTCAGTTTATCTCATAGTATTTGTCAATTTTTTACTTTTCAGTTTTGAACGTGTATCAATCACCGTTACAAACATTTGACTTTGTCTCTTCATTGTGTGTTTACGCGTCTGTCTGTCTGTCTGTCTGTCTGTCTGTCTGTCTGTCTGTCTGTCTGTCTGTCTGTCTGTCTGTCTGTCTGTCT
>JAUJPO010070333.1:0-11846 GCA_032270745.1 Tiaropsis multicirrata
TTCAGAGTATAGCTTTTAGTAGGACGCAATTTTTTTTCTTTTGATAAGGCGCAGGTTATCTGCTGGACTGTCATGTTACGATTCATAGGAAATTTGGAAATTTCAGCTATTCGGATGAGTGGGACGCCCCTAGGCATGGCCCGGACATTTCCGGGCCTCTCGATGAATTAAAAAGGACTCAATGAATTTAGAATTGTTTAAAATAAGTTTAAAAAAACGGACGACTATGTTCGGTGAAAATAATAGATCTGTCAAGACCAAACATCGACCGATCGACCGTAGAAGTCCTCGCAAGCCATGTTCGAGGCCCTTTTCAATTTTTAATTCAGCGCGCAAGGCTTGAAAATGTTCGGGTAAACCCGTCATCACCCTCCTCTAAAACCTGAGTGTAAAATGCTTAAGCCTAAAATTAGGAAAATATAACCAATCTTTTAAACTGCTTCACTGATGTAACACAATCCCAATGGTCAAATTTCCCTTGTGGCCTTGAGAGGCATCATTCATAATGCTCTGTTTCTCTGAAAACAGGACTCAGAACATGTCCAATGTCCACACAACTAACACTAGACAAAAAAAATATAGCTACATGTTGGTATCAGAAAGAGAGTTAGAAAAATTACCTAGTACGAGCAAAAAAAGAAAAGAAAAACTTACATATCAAAAAATATTTTGAAAAAGGTATAGTCTGGTAGCTAGCGTCATGAAAAAAAGTTTTTAGAGAATGCTCAGGGGAGTAATGTTTGAGTTCATATTTACTATCCACAACATTCACATAACCCGAATCCTTTTACTGGGTGCCTTAAATTTACCTATGTGTGAAGTTTTATCCAAAAGTTCTATCCGGTGATTAATCTTCAGAACACACCAACTTTGGCCGCCATGTTTGCTTTCCTTTCCAAAACGTTCATTTTTCAAACGGGAATCGTCTAAATTTATTCAGGGGGTTAAGTTACAACACAAATTGTGTTTGTTTGTAAACAAAGTATATCATTTTTTTTCAATAAAAAAATCAATAAAGACTAAAATTGTATATCTATCACTATTTAGTTTTTTTCTCCTCAAAATTACGATACACTTGCTTGCAATCCATTCGATTGTTTATTTGCTAACCCCCGAATCAAATTTAAGGTTTTGAATGCGAAACAATTGACAGGGTGTATTTGATTTTTAAATAAATTGTGTATTGTACAAATAAGCTCTTTTAAATGTAGTTTTTTCAAAGTTATCAAATGAAATATATTATTTCTTTACATTTCAGTTTTCTTTTTGTAAAATGAACGTCTGTTTCATATATTTTTTCTTTTTTCTTATTTCAAATTTTACCCCCGTCTCCCGAATCGAATTTTCCCGTCGATTCGAATGTTATACCCTGAAATAGAATGTTATGAGCGCGGGAAAACAATATTTTGTAAACAAAAAATGGAGTAAGATGGAGGCAGGACCTAAAAGGTTAACCTTGTCATTAAAGGTTAAAAATAACAAGAAAGAAGAAATATGCTTTATTCACAACGAATACTTTAGTAACAACTTAAAGCTGCGTGGTTTGACAGCACTTTCCTTGGAAAACCTTAAAAAAGCGAGGTAAGTTCGATTTTTATATTAAAAAACACAATGTTTTAAGGATGCACTTTTCATTTTTAAACTATAACTTTGGGTTTGCTATTTTATCATTGGGGAAAAAGAAAATAGTCAACTTTTTGCTGGGGTGTTACTTTACTGGACTAGGGCGAAAAAATGAACCTGTTTTAGTGATTTTTCTACTGGGAAGCCAAGTGTGCTGCAGATCCTAGTGGGTCATAGAGGAAGGGGTGTGTAAAATACTGTGTTCTTTAGAAAATTTATCTCGAGAAATAAAGTTTTCTCGGTTTCCTCGATATTGTTCAATTCTATTATAAGCTTATTTCTGGTCTCTCTTTATTTCTAGTAATATCAAAGGTGATCAAGAAGTTACATTACTATTAAATGGTTCTACAGACGAACTGAAATTTCATCAGAAGTGTTACGACTCCTACACGCACCCTAAATCACTAGAAAGGTTTGCTGGAAAAGGCGATTCTTCGGACGAAACTGAAGTTCCCGATGAACAAGATGAACAAGCACCTTCGACGTCCACAGGCAAACGATCATCATCTAGGAAGAGAAATAGATTTGGTAAGCATGAACTTCTCCATAAATTGCTGGAAAAATATGATTTACTGCCAAAAAGCAGGGAAGGCCATTAATTTTTAACCAGACGTTTAGCACGGGTTTGCTTCTGACCAAGTATTCTTATAAACGTATTTATTATTGAATGGAAACTTGTTAATTTCACTTTTCAGGAAAAATCTTGGCTGATGAAGTGTGCTGTATTTGTTCGAAAGAATCCAAATGGACAAGTAATGCATACGAAAAATTGACAAAGATCGTGACGCAAAACGGAATCGAAACGCTGAAATCATCTGCACTGCGGAAGAACGACAAGCCCGATTTGATTGCTTCCCTGGTTTATGGAAATTGGAAATCTGTTCTCGTCAATGACTTTTACTACCATCATTCTTGTTACCGGGATTATACAAGAGGAGAAAGTGAGCGAAACAACAAGGAACTCTATTACGAAATCGATGCTGCCGAAAAACTATTTGCTGACATTGAAGAATTTGTTATCAACAAAAAAGAAGTGCTTCCCACTGATGAACTTGAACAAATGTACAAGTTACATGACGATTCGAAAGTTCCAAGTAAGAAATCTCTTATTTCGTTGGTTCTTCAAAGGTTCGAAGAACGTGTTGCTGTGTGGTCCTCCAAAAAACGATCGTTTCTATACAACAATACTCTTGACAAAGGAGAAATAATAGACATAATGTTTCATAAAATCAAACAGTTAGAAAATGAATTGAAACCGAAGTCAGTAGAACAAACCATTAAGGAAACTGGGCGTATAGTACGTAAACAAATAATAGAAATGTCTGATACCTACCCAAACTGGCCACCCTCAGCAGATTCCCTCCTCTCAAACACGACCGAGCTTCCAGAGTCGTTGACAACATTGTTATCCAACGTTATATGCTGTAGACCACCCACTGCCAAAAAGCGTCGATTAATTGATTCTGTAGGTCAGGATATTGTTTATGCTGCTACCAATGGCGCACATCGAACAGAAAAACATGTTTTACTGCCTCTTTGCACAAAAAGAAAAACGGGTTCAAGAGATATGGTTAAGTGGTTGAATAGAAGTGGTCATGGCGTATCCTATGACGAGTTGCGATTTGTCGAAACCAGTTTAGCAGAAAACGCTGTAAGGAATCAACAAACCTCAAGTTACGTGCCGCCATCTGTTATTCCTAAAATATTCGTGACGTTAGTCTGGGATAATAATGACATAAATCCCGATTCTCTAAAAGGAGGAGTAATGCATTGTACCAACGGCATCATATATTGAATATCCAAGTCATTGCGGAAACTCTTGGAAAAGATTGTTGCCGAGCTTTACCAGCCTTTCATTCATTCACTGGGAATGGTTACACAAGTGCGTTCTTTGGTGTCGGCAAAATAAGAGCATTTAAAATGTTGCAAAATGGAAGAAAATTTCGAAAAGCATTTCGAAAGTTTGGACGAACACCTACTTTCGATTCACGTTTGTTCCCTGCTCTCGAAGAATTTGTTTGTTGTCTGTACGGATCGAAATCTGCAGATACCAATAAGGCGAGGTATGAAAAGTTCACCAGTGACAAGGTTGTCCCATCGCCTGAAAAACTTCAGCCCACTCGTGATGCCCTGCTATGCCATTGCAAAAGGGCATCATATGTTACAGCCATGGTTCGTAAATGCTTGTCCCCTATCACTGGACTGCCTGGTCCAGATGGCTTTGGTTGGTCACATGATGAATCACAATCTCTCGTCATTCAATGGATGCTTCTCCCACCGGCACCAGAGGAAATCGTGCAATTAATTTCATGCCATTGCAAGAAATCGATATGCAAAACGGCTTCATGTATTTGCGTTTCTCATGGCCTGCCTTGCACCGACCTCTGTAGCTGCCCTGGAGACGAAGATTGCCAAAATGAATACAAAGATGTCATGAAAGGTGGAGACATTTCTGGGAGTGAGACGGAGGATGAACCGGAAGAAGATGAAGTTTAATTCTTTTCATCTTTTTGTTCCGTTTTTTGGTAAAAATTTGAATATGACGTCATACCTTGTAATTTTATTTTGCTTCTAGTAAAAAACATAAGTGTAAATATTTTTTGTGTTCAGTTTTCAGTTCTCTATCGAATTGTATAAAAAAAGTTGAAAATGACCAAAATTTGTTTTTATAAAACAAGACGACTAAAGCTGGCAACTCTCGACTATTAACATAAAGGTTCTTTTTTATTCTGATTTTTATTTGATTGAGCTTTGAGTTGACTGTGAGATGATTTTGAATATTGTTATGGGCTGTTTTTGCACAGAGAATTTAAATAAAATTTCAGATTTGGAAAACGAGACGATATTTGTGATCTTATAACAACTAATATTACCGGCGACTCCTCTTGTTTGTTCAAGTATTACCGCCAACCAGGGTTGTTTTCCACTTTTCAAGGATACTTTCCCCACCAATAATTCTCTGAATTATTCAACTCAAGAGCACTTTTTACCTCCTGCTTTAAGGGCCCTTTAGGTCGCTTTATTCAAGCTCTTTCAGATTGGCATGAACGCCAAAACATCAGAAATCAACGATATGAGTCTGAAAAAATAGTAGTGCAGACTAGAATGCATATAGTACAAACTAGACCATTGGTATAAAAGAAGGACAAAGAAGACTAGAGTTGCTCCAACTGCCTAAAAAGGTTTAAAAAAGTTAATGCAATAATGTTTTGCCTGCAGTTGTGGTTTGGCTACAACACTGTAAAGCCCGGAGCAAATGCATAAAAAAAATTCATCAAATCCAAAAAAACGATTTTGATGAAGTTTGTTCTCGATCAAACTTTTCATCAAAATAGTTGCCCTCATCAAACTGAATTTTACATTTTGATGCATTTGAGTTAATTTCATCAATATATTTTTCTTCTATTTCAAAACATTCGAATTTTGATCGAAATCTCATAAAAATAATTTTGATGTATTTTGATGCATTTGCTCCCGCCTTAAGAATGTGTTTGATTCAATGGGCACATCCTCTATCATGAGAAAATATTTTTGAATTCTAGTGATAGGAGTTAGTTTATCAGCTTGAAGTCGAGGAAGACTTTGATTTTAGAATGGTTTTTATCAAGTTGAGTTTTGTATGTAAATGGTAGATTTTCAAATGTAAAACAGGCAAGCTTAAAGAAAATCGAGCGGTGACATATACATGTCTCTTAGAGGGTAATTAATGACTGCGTTGCCAAAGTTTACTTGTGAGGGCATTACGTGACAGAGCTTTTTGCATACGTAATGCACGACTAAACAATACTTGTCCCAAAATTGACAAAGCGGGCGATTACTGATTGTAACTATTCCACTCAATCAGATTACAGCATTTGCAAATTACAGAGTTTGGTCATTCGCTCGGGTGAAAACAGATCTAGTTCCTAATTCAATTAATTGCATCTCAGCAGACATGGAAGGTTGTTTGTTTTAACATCAAAACAACGTTGTTTCACTGCCAGAATGCTAGGTTATCCGCCTGCTGCTTTTGTAAACACTTTGGTAAACAAACCAATTACTCCTAAATTTTACATGTTTTACTTTTCAGAAAATGGAAGAATAAAATCAAGACCAGCCGAAGAAAGAAAACAAAATCAAGACCAACAACACAAATATCCTTTGCGCAACACAATAACCATTACACGCCAATTATCAATGAAAGGAGGGAAAGAAAATAGAGCTATGCGTGCAGGTTATATCAAAATAGTTTTCGCCCTTCTGTTTCCTTTCCTCATTATTTTCACTGTTCTTCAGCACATCGGTCCCTTCAAGATCTCCTCGTACAAAGAAGTCACATACAGCGAACAAAATCGCCAGATCGATGTTTGGAGCCTGGAACGAGATGACGTCATAGATAGGCTAAAAATCATCTCTGATTCGATACACAAAGATCGAAAAGAATTCAATAAAACTTTGCAACTCATACATTCTAAGATATCCTTTTTGACGAATACTGGCAATAATAATAATTCTATCGCTTTCAACAACAAAGTTCAGCAAACCTCGGTGCAGAAAAGGAAAAGCACGCGGACACGTTGTCCGAAAACGTATAAGAATCGATGTCTGTACATCATTAAAGACAGCGTAAGAGCGCCATGTACGACACGTTATCATCTTGTTATTCTCATTTCGACGCACGTCACACATCAAGAGCGACGGGACGCCGTACGTCAAACGTGGGCCGATGCTACACGCTGGAATATACCGGAAGATATGCGGTGGACTGTCGTCTTCAACGTCGGGTACGAGAACGCGACGTTTAAATTATCCGATAAATTGCGTAAGGAAATGAAAGAACACCGGGATATTATAGTCGGTGATGTAAAAGAGAGTTTTTATACACTTTCGAGGAAGTTATCGATTGGAATCGATTGGTTACATCGAAACCTCGCTTTCGATTTTGTTCTCAAAACCGATGATGACGTATTCATAAACGTTCCAAAAATTTTGCACACGTTAAACACTTTACCCAATCACATTCAATATTTTGGTCACGTGATGTGGCGGCAGCCCGTCGAACGCAAAGGGCGCTATAAAATAACACCCGAAGAACTGAAGAGCGATCGGTATGACCCTTACTGTTCTGGCGGCGGATTTATCGCCAGACACGACCTTGTTGAGAAAGTGGCTCGTCATTTGGTTTTTGAGAATCCGCTCAAAAACGAAGATGCTTATTTTGGTTCATTGGCGTTCAAGGTGGGCGTGGTTCCTTCGAGGGCGTTTAATAAACACTTTATGATGCAAAATCATAAGTGTGTTTACCAAGAGGAGATGTTTCTTTCTCACCGCAGTAATCCTCGTTGTATGAAATCCTTGATGATCAAAGCCAACACAGAGAAGCACCTAGTTTAAAGGGATGGTTTTGTTTATATAATAAGCAAATGCCTGTCTTGTGCATGACTTCGTATAACAACCCTAAGCCTTTATTGTAATAGATGGTACGAGATATGTCAGAACAAGCTTGGAAAGATTAAATCATCATATCATGTTCACCCAGATGTAGATGTTAGTTTTATTACCGACACTGTAACAGAATGTGTGGTGTTTTCACCAATTGTCACTCGCTTCTCTGATGATCTTGCTTTTGTTTGTTTGAAAACTTTTGTCTTTTAACCGATGCGTGATATTTTTTGTGTTTGTGTTTTTTATTTATTTATTTATTGGTATTATACGGGATTTAGAAGGAAATAAATTATAATATGTTTCATGATATTCATATACGAACTAAAGAAATTAAATTGGTACCAATATATGAGATCGCTCGAATTTTTCGGTCAAACTTGGCGATCCTGAATTGATTGTTTGAATTTCTCGCGTACATACTGAATAGTATGATTGCCATGGTATATCCGGGTTCGGCCTGTATCAAACTCGCTCAGTGGGTCGATTTTTACACTATCGTAGTCTACATAAAAAGTTTTGTACAGGCTAGGCGCTCCACGATCATCTTTTTTAATCCCACCCCTGACACCATTTATTTATTTGTAAAAGCAAGTGGTGAAAAACTGGAACCCTTTAGGATAGTTTGGACTGCGTGAATGAAGTATTTTTGTCGTTTCGTGAATGCGTGAATTCTGAATTCTTTTTGCGTGAATTCGTGAAATCAGGTTGCTTGCGTGATATGTGGAAGGTGAATTTTCGATGCGTAAATGTGTGAATTGCACACCTTTTCCCCGGTTTGTGTGAAAGTTACTAGAATTTCAAAAACTGTGCGTTAAATTGTGAATTTATGTGCGACTGGGGAGAAGCCTCTATTATTTGATAACTTTCTTTACACAAATAATAATTTATTTCCTTGACCATCATCACCTACCAAAACTAACTACAGCCATCTTAGATCGTAGCCCTCCTCCGTTTGCTTCATGCGATTGGAGATTCAACGAATTTTCGAATCCCTCCTCTCACGCTTTGCACGCCACGTGTGTGGAATTGATGACGTTGCCAATGCACGGTGACGTCATCGGGAAATCGCTCATTGACGTCATTTGTAAAAGGTTTGTCAAAATTTTAGTTTTTTTCCTGTTAAACGGTGAATGATTTAAACTCTTTGTGACACTGTAGTTTTTGAAAGTTTTCATGCCAGAACGCAATATGCCGACTTTTTAGTTACCTTCATCAGGCCATAATAGCGAGGTTTAAGTACCAGAGATATAGCAGGAAATGCAGTATTGGACAGTTGGTTTGCTAGTGCTAGAGATAATTTTCGCGTAATATTAAACATCTGTCTATTCGTCCAAATAGTTCAAATTTTTGCAGAAACAGGCTGGATACAGAGGTAGGCTTACCCCGTTGGGGAGGGCACTAGCCTTGACGACCGATAGGGACGTGCCGCCCGAAGGTCGAAAAGTGGACCCTGTCAGACACAAATTTTGACAAATCTTTAGCAAATTTGCCTGATATTGGACCAGAGACTAGAAGGTCAAAATTTCTCATAATTTTTGGGAAAAGGGCTAAAATTTCCAAAAAACCGACCCTATCAGAGTAATTTTTTGGGACTTTTAGGACTCTGTTAGACACTTTAGCGTTTTTAGTTAGGTACCCTATAACGTTCGGCACGTCTCCGTACCCGATTTTTCCCAGGTGCCCCCCCCCCCTTCCCGGGCTATAACCAATTGAGGAGCGTGCACTAATTACCATATTACCTTATATGGAAACTGATTACTCTCCTTTAATAAGAAAACCTCCTGTATCCGACAATGAGAAGTTTTGCAAGTTAAAATCAATGTTCATTTATGATATATTAATTTGTTTATTTTTCTAGTGGAAACGCCACTAACTCATCATTCGATCACTCTGATATTATGCCATGGATCAATGCAACAGCTCTTGTTCTCACTTCATTGCCGGTAAACTTTTCAACTTGCTTTTTATATCCCACCAGGCACGGAACAACGCTTTTCCAACGCCAGAACAATGTTGAAATGACGTGGTATGTCTACTGGGAGTGGTTGACCTGTTGAAGATAAATTAAATTTTAATTTTTTTTGCTGAGTTCGAACAAAAATCTGTGACAGATTAGAAAGTTGAAAATTTAATGTGGGGGCGGGACAAAAAAAATAAAATTCCTTAATTTTTTTACCCCTCAATTCTAATAAAAGTCATTCTCCTTTAATACAGTTTGCACCAGTAGTCTATTTGGCAAAAATATCGCGTGTGTGTGTGTAGACAGTACTTAGCCTATTTCTTGGACCAGAATTTCCCCCTCAAGGTCGCCGAAACCAGTTACTTCGCATCTTGTAGTCCTCTACTTTAAGCTCTCTCATCTGAAAAATGTCATTGATTTGGTTTATTATAAACCGAAAACAGTTGATATGTAGAAACCAGGATGACACGACAAGAAGCAAACGATATATAAGTGATATTGTCCTGGTTTCTACATGGAAGCAATTTTTTACTGTCAATCTTTTTGCAACAGACCTTAGCATGATAACACCAGTCAAATAATAATATTATGAAATTCCTATGATTTGAAAACTCATGTAGTTCGGACATAAATGTTCTGGTCACGAGTTTAAATGTTCTATATTTTCTGTTCCAGCAATCATATCTGGTCACTATCAACAAATGCGTTACTGACGTGTTACAAAACCATCTGCCCAAAATTGTGGTAACCAACACAACTAGTCTACCATCTTACTTCGACTTTTGTTCCAACTACTCGATGAATTGCGCAACCTACCCCGATTTCATCGTGGCTTTGTTTCACGCCACCTGGCTCCACGCTGGTGTTGGACAATTTGCTCAGCTATACAAGTAATTTATATTAATTTTGCATAATTGAGGGAGTGGTCGGAGTACGGAGAGAAAAAAAACGAGTAGTAAAATTAATATAACTATAACAAAAAACGCACCGAGTGTCCCATATTCTCAGATAGCTTGTTCTATCGACCACTTATACTTAACCACAAAACTGGCAATTTTAGAGGCCAATCATCGCAAAAACGTGAATTGAATAAAAATTATTAGTCAATTTCAACTACTTTTAGCTTTTTAATGACACGTGCAATAAAAGTTGTTTTCAACAAAAATACATGTGGTTAAAAAAAACATTTTATAAACAAAGAAAAATTTTCAAATGCGTGGTGAAATTGAAAAGCACTCCATTGTTATCAGTCCCCAGATGATTTCTTCTTCTCTGCTTAAATTCCAGTTGCATAGTTTATACACTAGATCTACTAAGATCCAATGCAAATGCAGATTTAGTAAAATTTTACTGGCCTGATAACAATGTCTTGCCTTAGCAGTAACTTTTCAATCCTTGAAGATGATGAAGCAACCTAATTGTAATTGGACAGAATCCTGCAAACGAGACCATAATTTGAATATCATTTGGTGGTAATTTGGGAATTAAATTGAAGACAGTTAGCCATGAGACTAAAATCATTAATTGGATAAATAGCTTTAATTGCAGTAAAGCAAGAGTTAGAAATTTATGAAATACAAAACACGTAAGCTACACAGATGATATGATTTTTCTACAAGATATTTACATCATTAGTCATTTAAAACAATAGTGATGTACCGTTCTTTAAAAAACAGACAATAGTATTAATTGTTGCAAGATTTCACGACTAAAGCAGTCAACTCTTGTAAAAAAACCTCCTCTCAAGCTACACCCCTGTCTCAGTTACCCGCTGGGAATTCTTTTGAAAAGTTTTAGTCATTCAAAATTTATTAGTAGGGTGTCAACACTTTTCAACGAGGATGGGCCTTTTTCCAGTGGGAACGAATATAATGCTAATTTTCACACCGGGGACCGTTTTTGGACCTGTTTTCCCAGTAGGTAGGTCATTCCACATGGGGTGTTATATTAAGCTGTTTCGAGTATGAATATATATACCCTACCACATCCCCTGAAATCCCCTTAGATTTAATTTAAACAATGAAATATTTATAGTCTATTAATCAATTGGGATGTACACAATCACCAAAATATGCACCGGTTTGAAATAGTAATGTTTTCACTTTTAGAATCGAGTCCATGCTCTCTAATTATTTAATTTGCGTTCATTTTCGTTCATATCGATTTTCTGGTACTGTTTATTTATTTTCTGGTACTTTTATTCTATTTGACGTTTTGTTTTCCACCACATAAAATTGAGTTAATTCTTTCAATGAGCATGTTCATAAACAAAGGACTCATATGATCTTCTTCCCATATCACAAGATGACCATCTTTTTTAATCAATGATGATTCTGCAATGCTGTCATCTAGAATAACATTGAGTCTGTTGTTGAATGTGAAAGGTGGTAGATTGAAATCAGGCTTGTCTTCTTTTTTCTAATGTGTATCTGAATGTCTCCTGCAATCTCAATCACTGATTGATTAATTTCTTTGCAGGTTTTGAGATCTTCTCGATAAAGATAACTTACTCTAAGCAATTTTTCCACAGTCCCAATCCAGTACGTGTTATAATAACACATATGTGAAGTTTTAGTGTGATGGTTTAGTAGGAATTTCGTAATGAAAAATTCCGGAGGGTATTTCACTGGATCTTGAATATTAGACCAAAGAAATATATGAGTTTTCTTGGAAGTTTGACATTGTATATTTTTATCTTTAGTGTATCGTTCACGCCAATAGTATTGAGGGTTCAGTATGTCATCTAATAAAAGATTCGATGTAATAGGCCTTTTCATAAATTACGTCACGACCAACGACTGCCTCGTTTTCATACAATTACCAAGGTGATTATGTCTCA
>JAUJPO010070344.1:0-26164 GCA_032270745.1 Tiaropsis multicirrata
TTTTCGTTCACTCAATGTCAAAATATGACCAAAAAACGGTCAAAATCTCATAAAAGTGAATTTTTGGCAAATTTTGGATTTATTTTTACTTTCAAGGTCAAAATTCCTTCCAAAAGACCAAATTTCAAAATATTTTGTGTTGCAACTGAATGTGCACGATTTAATTTCCGTCAACTCAGGCCAAAAATCAAGATTTCAAGTTGAATATAGAAAAGGCAGGAGGGCTTCGCCCTACTGTATAGCCCATGTCGACTATAGTTGACATTGGTACTTAAAGGGTTAATAAAAAACAAATTCGAATGGCTGGATGGTAAGTTTCACTTGATAGGAAGGTTTCCAGCAGTCATGAAACGTTGTTCAGAACGTTATTTAGACGTTGAGACGATGTTGGAATAACGTGGTGTACCTAATGAGTTGGTGTAATGGCTTCCAGTCATGGCGTTCAATATACTGTTTCATTTCGTATTTATTGTAATTTGATTCAAAGTCGCTAACAATACACTTTCGACCCATTCTGACAGCATGAAAAACATAAATCTTGCGCGACGTCAAAAATGGGTGTGAACGTTTAGAAATTCAACATTGCAAGATAATCGAAAATTGGCCTACTGGATTTTGAAGTCAATGCACGTTTGCTAGGCCTGAGATTTAGAACGCCATGCTTCCAATGCATTAGTGGACCTTTTTGTATAAACGAATGGAACAATTTGGACGATGGTATACGTAATCTACCTTCTATTTTCTCTTTCAAAAAGGCAATTCTAAAATTTTTACGACCAAATGCTTACCCAGTTTACAGTGTTTCAGACAACAAGGGCGTGGTCCTCCTTAACCGTTTAAGGGTTGGTTTCAGTCATCTTCGGGAACATAAGTTCAAACATAATTTCACTGACACACTTGATCCTTTTTGCAACTGTCGAAATAATTCTCTTGAAACGACTAAACATTTCTTGATGCACTGCTCTGATTACTCCAATGAGAGACTTGTAATGTTCAACAGCCTTCTTCAACTTGACATTTCCCTTATTCCACTAAATCCTAGAACATTATACTCGATACTTCTTTATGGGGACTCTAAATATAGTACTAAACAAAACCATGACATTTAAAGCGCAATGATTAAATTCATATCTGACACAGGGCGATTTAGTGGACCCTTGAAAAATTGCGTTTTCTTTCTTTTTTTTTGGGGGGCGGGGGGTTCCTCTCATGGCGGTGTAACTTAGTCGTTTTTTGCGGGAGCAGAAACCCTGTTAGTCTTTTGTATGATCGTGTATTATTCTTATAAATAAATAACAAAAATAACAAAAATTAATAGACCTTTCGTTCGAAACGAGATTCAAAAGACTTTGTAATTTTTCAATTTTTGAACTTAATGAAAAATTTATCACACAAACACACACACACACACGTATTCGTTAAAATATGCTTCTTTTTTTCAAGATACTGAGACAGCAAAGTGTGTCTTTAGCAGGAAATATCACGCAAGAATTAATTAATCTAACATCACCAGCTAAAGCAAGAAAGCATCTGTTGGGTAACACCTACAAAGTTGTTCAAGGTAACCTTTTGTTCTGAACTGTTTCTTTATGAATTTCTGTTTTTTTTTTCTTGCATAAGCCTTTACTCCGAAAACGAAGTCTGAATTTCGAATTTAGTTTCTCCGATCACTTTCTCTTCTCTTTTTCAGAGTTCAAGATCGAAGCACCAAGATCTGGTCGAAATACCATCTCCATCTACAGCCAGAAGATTGAAATATTCAAAGGGGACGTATTTACATGCACGCTCAACAATCAAATCCAAATGATCCATTCACCTAGCTCCACCTCCAATAACATCTTGCTTCGATCAACCTTGAAACTTGGTGACCGTATAACATTTGATAACAGCTTCGAATCTACTTCGATGTTACCAGCTTTGTCGGGGGTTTTCGTTCAACAAGTAGTGTTCGAGTTACCAGTTGTTACACCGAGAGATGTCGGCTATTTTGATGTTTCTTTGACATCATCTGATTGGACGAAAGAAACTAAAGAACTGAGTAAAAGAAGATTCACGATACAGGTTTTCTAATGGTTCAACAGTTTTATATCAGAATGCTCATCGGTCGTTTCCAAACAAATTGAGTTGGTTTAAAAACAGGCTTCTCAAGCAACGTTTCATTCAAAAGCAATCCAAATAAAACACGGCTTTTCTTTAGCCTTTTTTAGTGTAACCAACTTCTGATGATTAAAATATTTCGCTTAATTTACCTTATCAAGTCTTGATGTTTTTATAATCTATATTTTTGTTATAAAAACGCGTGTTTCCTCTTAGCTATTTTCAATTCATTTTAAGATGCCATTGGTAGATCTGTCATTATCCGTCTCCTTCAAAAAATCATTGGCGAAATACCAAGCTATTGCAACAATTCCAAACGTTCACACGAATGTCTTGTTCAATTTCACTGTTTCTCCTCTCAATCTTCAAATCGAAAGTGAAAACGGTTCAATAACTTTTGGCGGAGAGAGTGTAACAGGTAAAACTCATCCCCAGTTTCATTCCGCATTATAATTTGTCAACATTTGTGATTCTGCTTCGATGCCGTTTTCTAACAGTTAGCGTATATCACAATTTGGACTTATATGCTGCTAAAGCTTCTGATATGTACACAATATCCTAATCTCATAGTGGATAGTACAGTAACGTGCGAATTATAACTTTTTCCTTTAATTAACTTGAAGGTTTTCTTTTTTATGAGGTATTCTTTTTTTAAAGGTATGCTCATTGTGCAAGTTACAGCATCAAACAATATCAGTTCTCTCACAACTTCCACACAACTACGAGCTATCGAAAAGATACAAAGCGCCCGATCAACCTTACTCAATGACATCATTAATCTAAATGATGACGTCATTGTTGAGATTGAAATCAGCGGAGGGGCTTATGGGAATGCTATGGTATTGTTTGAAGAATCGAAAAAGTTTGAGAAATTTTTCACCGTGGATTTAAATGAGAAGATTACGACGGTTGTGTTTAAGTACAGGTGAGTTCAACCCAGTGTTTTACATTTTTAGTCTCTATTGAGTACTATCTACATTGAGTCTTATATCTTGCTATTTCCAAACCTCTCCTCGCTGGTATTCAGAGAGCAGTTCAATGCAGTTTTTACTTATTCCATTATTTTACCACAGATATGAGAAATGCGGTTACAAAGTCATCACAGTCGGTCTGGAAAATGATATTACGCCACTCATTGAAAGCGATGATCACACTGTCTTTATCGCATGTCCAATATCCAAAGACATGGTAATCAAATCGTATCCTTGGCAGCTACAAAACGGAGAAGTTCATCTCCCACATTTTCGGGATCTGACATTAAATGTTAGTTTGAGTGAAGGGTCTTTTCCGAACTACACCATCAAATGGGATGACGGACTTTCAGATAACATCGACCATTCGACCTACAAATATCCAGAACCTTTCCACATCACTCATCAATACGAGGCCTTCAAATACACTTCGTACGATGTTGAAATCAAAACATGTAATGAGTTTAGTTGCACCTCGACTGCCATCACAGTCAGCGTAAAGGAATGCGGTCCACCTTTTCTCAATATTGATCCAAACAATTTGAAACCGTTCAAGAAAGATGAGAAAGAATTAATCCTCATTCCTTGGTACGATCCGTTTCAAAATTGCTTGGATCAAGATTTGTTCTATGATTTTCATGTCTCTGATCTCGTTTCCAACCAAAAAGATAGTCTACTCATCAATGGTTTAGAAACCAGCATTGATTTTACCAAACACCAAGTCAAGATTCTCATCCAACCATACACATTCGATGCTGGCGCAACATCCTTAAACTTGACCATGAAATCACAGATCACTGAGGATTTCTACCAGATACCACTGACCATCTTACCTGTGACCTTGCGACCGCGGATATCCGGAGGTGCAAGCAAAGTGGTTCAATACATGTCGTATGATGAGGCCAGCATGAAACAATCGTTTACAATCTTTCACTTGAATGTAACAGGTAATGCAAACACGACTAATCTCACTTGGTTTGAATGTCCTCAAAAAATGTTCGAAATTACTTGAGTTTCTACCGTATTTCTTCGCCCGGGGCGTTTATTAAATTTTGAATTTTAAAGGAGCGTTTATTCGAAGGGGGCGTTTATTGAATCATTTGAAAACATTGAACAAAAAGTATTGTTATTGGTCAATGCGATACATATGCGATACAAGAATTAGGGTTTCAAAGTCGGACCCTTACAATGCAGTGCAAAACTTGCTTACAAACCGACCCTTGCAGATGTCTTTTTCGGTCATTTTCCCCCAGTTTTAGTAAAGAACCTCAAAGAAACCTACCCTTAAAGGACACACGTCCAGTAGGTCACTTACCTCGAGTGCTCCTCACCCCGGCATGGAAATCAAGGCTTGATCGTCATTTTTCACATTAAAATTGTCTCGAGAACCGACTGCCATTTACTAAGTAGAAATATTAGCTGTTGTACTTAACTTGCTTTTTCCAAGCCTTTTTTCATTGTTAAACAGCTATCGTCAAGCTTTGTTGTACTTTGTTGTACTTTTTCTGTAGGAAACATTGATCCCGAAGAAAATGATAACACCATTATGAAGGATATTCAGTTCGTTTGGGAATGTCGCTTATTGAGCGCACACATCGAGGACGATTGTCAATCCACAGATAGTGAAACAACAGAATGTTGCAGTAAAGATTTCATTCCAATCGGTTTATCTCAACCATCGGTTACGATAGATGCACAATATCTGATTTCGAACCGCACGTACGAGTTTAAAGTGACGACATCAAAGAATGATCGACTTCCTGGTACATTCACTCAACAAGTGAGGTTGTCATCCTCTTTGTTGCCAACTGGTGTGAACATAAGGTGTGTCATTTGTGTTAATATATCACTTCGTTAATAGTTTTCTGCTTGTACGAGTTCCTATCCCATAATTATTGCTCTACATGCAATTTCACGTTCAAATCAGGATCCTCCGTAATGCTTCAAATATTCAAATGTTATCTCCCTAGCCTAACTATTCTGATTGCATGAAACTTGCGCAATGTTGAGTTACTTTTAGGTCATTTTAGCTTTTAACACCATAACTCTTCCTCTTATTTCTATAGATGCAAGAATTGTAAAGAAGAATTGAACGTGCAAAGTAGAATAGTTTTCTTCTTTGAATGTACCAAATGTCTTCCAGGAATCAGGTGAAGAAATTGATTGAATATGAAACTTGATATTTACATTTACATTCCTAAATGTTTATGTTTCAATCTGATCACAAGGTCATTCGTAATTTTGATAATCGTTGAAAAAGTATTTTGAAAACATGATATGTCCAATAATAGATTAGAACTGGACCAATCGTAAGAAAGAAAGAGCTAACTGTCTATGATTTAGTGGTCTAATAGAAATCAAGCGCTTCGAAAGTTTTATTCCTCGCTGATCAAAGAAACCTCGTTTTTTCTTGAAGGTTTGACACGCGTTGGTCACTGCTCAACCAAGATGGTAATGTCTTTACCACGTCATCTCTGGAAATACCTGGTGTTCTTGACAAGGAGAATCTCCTCATCCCACCCAATACATTACCTAGTAATTCAGAGATAAAAGTTCAATTGGCTATATCGTATCGCGGTGAGGAGGATTCGGCCATCGTTCGACGGAACATCAAAACAAGTCAATTTCCTTTCGGCGGAAGATGTCAAGTGTAAGAACATTTTCTAATGTAAACTTACCAAAGATTCAGTTAGGTTTTGATAGTTTTGAAATGGTGAAAGTTTCAAAAAAGTGTACTGAGTTACTGAGTTTGTGTTTTCTATCTTAAAGATTACATCGTTATTATGATGAACCCACAAAGAGGATTGGTAAAGATTTTACATTTTTAATCCGCCTTTTATCATCATCGGGCATCTTGTTCACTTTCGTTTCGGAATAAATATTCGATAGCTTAACTGTCCTTTTTTTATCGCTATGTTTCATTCCAAATATCCTTAAAAACAAAACGAGAAAGATCGCTTTCAAGCAGTATTACTATTTTCCAATCGTTAGCTCAACCAAGCGATGTACAGTCCTCGACGAATTCAATTTTTCTTGCTTCGATTGGCAACCCTTCAACAAGACATTCTCGTTCGAAATGATGATACAATTCGATAATATGTCTCTCGGTTTAAACAAACACGTCCGACAATATCCCGATCGCATTGTCGGTGAAAGCGCCAAGATGCCGCTCGGTAATATTACGATTATTATTCGCGTCAAGAACCGGTTCAACCAGTACATCGCTTACCAAGCTGGACAAATTGAGGTATAATTTATTCAAATTTTCTTCTACAATATTAAGGAGAATTTTAAGATGATTTGCGTAATTTATATATGATAAAGTTGTTCCACATGTTACCAATATTATTTCTCTGTTAGGGTTTTATAATGATCGAGTGTACTAGGGTCCTTTCTCAATAAGCAATATTATTGAAAGTTATTTTGCTACCATAAACCAACGATATAAACAAAAGAAAACTAAACACAAAATACTTTCTTTTTACTCCACGTAATATTCCATATCCTTGCCCTCTTTGGTCATAAAGTATTGAGAAAAGAAAGATAAAGATTGCCCGGAGATAATGATAAAATAACGACGACGGAATATGTTTTTCTCTATCAGGATAGCACTGGTAGCAATGTAGATTTAACTTATCGATGAATATCATCTTTGTTCTTAGAACGAACATTTTCACAACTTTTCGTTCTAATGAAATGAAGATACATATTCGCTGCAGGTTGTGGGTCAAAACCCGTTCGTCGACTCGTCGTGATTTTTGTACTTAATTTCGCTAATAATTTGTATTGCATGTAATAACCCATAACATCCCGATAAAATTAATTTGAATTACTTTATAACACATTTAGGTTGTGATGGTACAAAACATGGATTCATTAGATGTGATTAAACAACTACTTATTCAAGGGAAACATGACCATTCAGATTCTACAAGCTTTGCTGTCCTCTCCGTTTTGGCCTTTGGTGATGTCAACATGAACGAGAAAGAAGACATCAAAAGAAATAAAGAGGTTAAAAAAGACGCTAGTTTGACTAGTGCTCATTTTTAACCACGTCTTCAAACAACCGAAATAATTTACCGTTGAATCCTAAAATAATTCATAGTTGCTTCTTAATTCTTTTTGCCAAAGAAATGACTTGCAAAAGTCTGCTGTTCAGACATACAGCAGCTATACTGATCTTTCTATCATAATTTTCTTTTCTTTGTCTCTTATAGTTTTATTTCCAACGAGTTTTTATTTTTTACTATCATACTTTTCCGCCGTCATTCGGGTGTAACTTAACTTAATATCTCGATCCAAAATTCTCGAGAACATATAATCTTTCAGGAATTTGTTTGTTTTATTTTAACTTATTTATTTTCTTCAGGTTCGCGGCATGTTGATAGACAGTCTTGAAGGATCGATCAGCCCTACATCAAAACTTTCACCTGCGGTAGCATCAGGTCTTCAAAAAGTCACTTCGCAAACTGAGCTGCTCTTCACTGATACTTTAGTATGTTTTATTTCTTCTTTTTAACCAGAAATTCAAAGAATAGTATGTCCTTGTCACCCCGTTTGATAACTTGACAAATTGTCAGACAAACGAAACCGTTGATAATTTTTTTCAATTTGCATCGATTATTTTTGAAAGAATGCAATTCTTTAAAAGATTTCTTCTTGTCTCCAAAAAATATTGGTTCTTCTTACAAGAATATAAATGACGTATATATGCAATTCGGGCTTAAAAAATAACAAACAAATACTAGTCACACTAAGAAAAAAATTAGCATTGCTATGATGCAACATATACAGACCGAAGCTAGTGACGAGTATAAACGTTAAAGAGAGAAGGATGGCTAATAGAAGGATACAACAGTATATCGTCTACGATAAAATGATCGAAAGAAATAACACGAGATAAGCTTAGATCAGATGTATGATATAATTGGAAAAATGGCATCAAATTGGCATCCAATAGTCTAATAAACGTGCCTCGAAAATCTCAAACTCGACATTGTTAACGGGAACAAGCCCTCTACCGGAAATTAACTTTCGAATTCCGTAGATATCGGGTAGCACAGACAAGCTAAACCTTAGCTCTAATCTTATTCGAACAATGTCAATAGCATAGAGTTGAACGGGTGTCTGTAAAGTCATGCTTGACTCCGACAATATTTCAAACAATACAGATTGCCAACAAATTCTTCCATGGCACTTTATTGTGCACAGTGTTTTTTTAATTTTAAACAATTAATTCATTTGGTCGCGGGTTAAATGTTTCGTCAGTAACCAAAACTTCGTCACTTTTCCCTTCCCCGAAAGAAGTTTTTTCCTTTCGGGTTGTGAAAAATCAATGGTAATTCTTTCCTTTCATTTTTTTTAAAGGACAAATTGGTTGGTATCTCATCGACCATTGCATCCAGCATTGAACACGCGGAACCATTTGATGAAGATGCACAAGACACCGCTCACGCTCTCCTCAAGACCGTCGGAAATCTCATGAATGGCCAATCAAAACTAAAACAAAGAGGTAAGATATCGAATGGGTTTTTGCACAAAAAAACGTATATCTTTGTTGATAGGGTATTGAAGTTTTTTTTTCACATTTCTCAGCCATTTCCGATGAACGAGATGAACGATTTTCTTCGAAGTTTTTGGTTAATGCAGGTATAAATCATAGTCTAGATTTTGAGGCGTTTATTATAAAAAAGATGTTTCCATTCTACTACACTGTAATTTATTTCAATTCTAGATAATGAAGATGAAGGAACGAACTCAACATCATCAAAAGAAAATAAGGTAAATTTTGGTGTCTAGCTATAGTTTCATCTAGAAGTTTTCTGGTCAACGCCATATTGTGCAGTTAGGTTGAATTTTCTATTTAGTAGAATCCATCGAAGTTGTTTTAACCTTTCTCAAAAGGGAATTAAATAAAGTGTTATTTTTACACCAGAGTTAGTACTTTCTATACCACAGTTCGTTCTACTAATATAACGTACGTATAAAGCAATCAATTGCTAAATTGAAAGTTTTTTTTAAAAGTGCGCGGTGATGGTTACCACAACTAAGTGATGAATTATTTGAAGAAGCCAATGATAAATGAGGCCCTGGGCGGTTTGTGTGATTGCTTGAATGAGCTTTTTTCGTTGCATAATACCAAATTGCTTGAATTTTGAATCTTTTTCTTTTTTTGCATGAATTGCAAATTTTGATGCGTAAATTTTTGAATTTCCCCAATCTGCATTGAATTTTCCCCGATTCTACTCGTGATTTTCGAGGGAGGCGATTGGGAGGAAGGGCTCATAAATGGTAACTTATAATCGTATTTTATTAGATCAAAGATCTCCAGACACTGTGGTGTGCAGTGGTACTCGAGATTCTTCACCTGCGAGAACAGTATGTACTCCCGTGTAGTTCGAGTGTCTCTGTATACGCCATGGTTCTACGGCTCACAACCGTAGGGTTGCAATGTCTGGTTGTGCTGTGATCCTATTCCCATATGGGAAGGCCTCATCCCGAGGCTGTAGGGCATATCTACCGCATATATCTACATTAGATCAAAGACAGCATGAACAACCTTGTCACATCCATGGACAGTATCATAACCGCCGTAGCAAACAACCAAATGGTCGGACAAGCTTCGTCCGAAGGTCAGACAGATGCCTTCAATTTTGCCATCAAAAAAGTTCGCGTCGACGAGCTTGTCAATCAAAAAGTCAACGGATTCAAGCTTCCAAAAACGATGTCGTTGAATAATACGTCTGATGATATTAGTACAGTGGTGAGTGAGTTTGTATTTGGTCGGTCATTCTTATCGTCTCTGTCGTGTTTGTATTCTCCAAAGCCTCGTTTATCTGGTCTCTGTTTCCCAAGTTCTTTGTTTGCCCAAATATCTTGACAAGACATTAATTCATTTTTTTGCATTTTTAGCAAGTGAATTACAAAAAGAACATCTTTTTCTCCGAAAATTCTAATCACATTGGCTCTATAGTAGCTTCATTGTCGCTGCAATCGAACGGGGATAGAATTGAAGTGTCAAACCTTGAACATCCCATCGAAATCAAGTTAGAAAACCAAGAAGACCTCCTACCTGGTGAAACGATCGAATTCTTCATCCCTGGATATTTGGTCACACATACTGTCAAATTAGACAGCGTCAGTTGTGTGCTCATGTTGCATATCGAACCACCCAAAGATTTGGACAAAGGCACTTTGCTTCATATTTTAGTACAATATGCAAAAGCACCAACACATGATGTATGTTTAGAATGTTATTATTTTGGCGCCTTTTTTAATCGCGAATATTGTGTCTCAGAGCTATGTTGTAGCTAGTTTAGTTCCCTCGCTCGTCTTTAAGAATTACAAATTTACATTATGACTCTAAGGGCCTCTAAGAACATAGAACGAGTAAAAGTGAGTTATTCCAATCTAAAATGAGATTTGAGTTGCTAGCAAGTAATTTTCGATTGTATCAACTCAAATTAACGCATTACATCATCAACAGCAAATCATATCCGTATAAAATCGATGTGAAATATCAAATGAGAACAAAGGAGATAATTATGAGTAATACCTACAATTAGCTATATTCGCTATCTAGAACCTCTGATAGAGACTTTCTACGAATCTGATTGGCTGTTGATGATGTATCGATGTAATATGATTGACACAATCGAAACTTACTTGCTGGCAACTCAAATCTCGTTTAAATTGGAATAAATCACTCTTACTTTTTTCCCCTGCAAAATCTCTACAAGTATATAGTGCTCGCGAAAAGGAAGCTTTTAAGTGTTTTTTTCACTAGTCACAATGTTAGCGTTACTAAATAATCAACTTTTGAATCGACAGAATCGAGTGGGAATTGAACTTTTCTCTTTGGAGGTATATTCGCAACTCTTAATCTTGTAAATTTCCTTTTTCATGATAGGAGCACGATTTTGCTTTGACGGTGGATGAATTTGGTGGGACGAAGATCATTCTACACGATCACCACCATCATCATGAAGAAAATTCGACACTATCAGAAGAACATGACGAAGAAGAAGAAAAAGAACGTGGCGAAAGATTATTGGAACATCTTTACATGGTCGAACATACCGTTATGATATGGGATTGGCATAAATTTAAATATGGAGCAATGAACAACAGCAAAGTCTATTTTGTAATGTGGTACGATGGTAGGTTCCTATAAATGCTATTTCGGATCGAACCCCGAGGTTACTTACTTGGGAAACAATGGTGCCTGTGTCTGGACCATAAGGATCGTTTTTAACCTTCCAAAATCTCTCTAAGGGTCGAAAAGAACAAACAGAAAAATTCAAAAGAGTCTCCATTAGAGCCACGATTTTTGAAAGGTTCCTCTTCAGGGGTCACTAAAAGTCACTCTTAAGGGTCGTTTTATTGCGATTTTTTTTTATACTTCTCTCTAAGGCCACACTGGCCACTACATCCCCTTCATCCCTCGACCCTAATAACTTTGGAAATCGATATTCATTGATTTTTTTCTTACCCTTAGCCTTACTTACCCTTATACAGTTGAACCCATGTAATTCGAACTCCTATAATTCGAAACTCATACAATTCGAACAAAATCTTCGGTCCCGTCCGACTTAATCAAGCTTAATTAAACTCCTATAATTCGAAAACTCATGTAATTCAAACAAAATTCTCGGTCCCTTGAGAATTCGAATTACATGGGTTCAACTGTATTATTGTTATAAAAAAACCCCAGGACGGAAAAATGGGTCTAAATGATTAACTTACCCATGTTATTGTCGAAATGAAATGTTGAAGAAAAAAGCATTTTCAAAAGAACATGTTCTCTTCCTACAAGTTCCTACCGCCACAAGTGGTATACGTGTAGAATCTTAAGTTTATTGGTAAAAGATTTTGTTTGAAAGGGTGGAAACCAGAACATATAATTCATCTGCCAATTTGAGACCACGTCGTTCTTTAGTAAAACTCTCTAAAAATCGCTTGAATAAAAGAGACGTATGTTTGTTTCGATGCTTCGTTCTCCAAACTAGTTTAAGAGACTTTACTACGTAAAACTTGAGTGGTATCAAATCGGCAGCTCCACAACCTCAGAATCTAGTTTCCTATCAATAAAATACCAACCGTTTTGATCATTAAACACCAGGTATCAATCCATACAACACGAGAACTGCCAATAATTATACATACGACATCTTGGAAGACCATCACCATTACAAATACAATTTCAAATCATATTGTGTGACATGTACTTATTGGGATCTTCATACTAATTCGTGGGAAACTGATGGCTGTCAGGTAAGCGAAGATGTGGAACATTATTTCTCGTAAACTGCGAAGTTGTTGGCGGTAGCCTGGTAGTTTGTGAGCAATTTAATGTTTTCATGTTTCGAAAATGTCAGCTATTAAACAGATCTTTTTTTTGAGTCGCCAAAGCCAATCAAAAAATTAATCAAGTTTTCAAATTGGCCTTATCCGGGGTTCTAATGTTTTGTCATTTATATTCCACTCAGGTTATTCCAGAAGAAACGGACATCCAATACACGATATGTCATTGTAATCATTTGACCTCATTCAGCAGCATGATGGTCCCTCCAAGTCCTTTGCCAAGGATGTCGATAGCTTTGCTGAAAGAAGGATATGTTTTGTTCGTTATGGTTGGAGTCATCCTTGGTTTGTATGTCTTGTTCCTGGTTATCTTTCGCAAGCTGGACCAGATTGATGCTGAAAAGGTATCCAGCAGACATGCAACGTTTTTCTATAACGTTCTTACGTTGAAACGATGTTGTTGGACGTCAAAGCAAAATTTTGTACCTGCTGGTATTCATTATTTGAGAATTCTCTGCCTCAATATAAAGAGGAAGAAAGGTTTTATTAGAGAGGTTAAGTACCCGAGATAAATCCCAATGGGATATGTCTTTTCTCTAGGTAGCAAGGTAGATATAACCTGTGAATGAATATCTCCTTTGTTCTGGAACGAACATTTTCATAACTTTTTGTTCTAGACCCGTTCCAGAGAAATGTACAGAGTTGATAATTTTTTTCAAAATTGCTCTTTTTCAGATTGGTGGTTGTTTGTTGCCAAGCAACCAAGATACAGACCAACATTTTTACCGTATCACTATTTCAACCAGTTCAGCGACTTCATCTAAAGTTTTCATCAAAATTTACGGTCAGTATGGTGTGAATGATGAGCTTTCTTTAAACGGTTTTTCTGAATTGATGCAATCTTCTAGTCAGTTCTATATCTATCACAGGCCTTGGAAACCTTACTTGCACTTCTGACATCATGGTTTTGAATTTTAAATCAAGTACTTTCTAAATCCAAATTTAAAGTACCCAGTGTCATTTTATGCTTCACGATGAGATATTTATCGAAATCAATTTGAATTTTACCGACAGGTGATCAATGGAATTCTCACACAGTACGACTACGTGATGAGCACCGACGAACGTTTCAATCGAACGGATGCGACACTTTCATCATGTCCACACGACGAAAGTTGGGAAAAATTCTTTCGTTGAAAGTCTATCATGATAATTCGGGTGGCGGATGGTTTATAAGGTGAATTTACAGCGACGTAGACGTATTATGGCACAAAATACGTGTTGGAGCGAGCATATGTTTTACAAAGCATCATTTATCTATTCACATTATCAATTTCTTCATTGACTACGTCGTAAAAACTTCCACTCCTAACAAATTTTGCGCCATCTTTGGCTACGCTACCGGATGATTGAAAACTTTTTTAGTCTGTCTGTTTGTGCTCTCGGTGTATTGCTTTTGGAAACATTTTTTTTTTAAGTGGGGGCTTCCGAGAGTGTCGAATCCCGAAATACCGTTATTTTTTTCATGAAATACCGTAATACCGTTAAAAAAAATTGCCAAATACCGGTACGGTTTGAAAATATTACAATTACCGTCCAAAATTGTCTAAAAGAGGCCTAGTTGCGCCATTATTTTAACCCCATAGAATACACATGGCGCACAGAGTGTCAGTGTTGTTATGATATTGAGCAAAAAACTCAACATTAGACGAGTTAAAGTGGATACAAAGAACGTAAAAATCTAAAACGGTTGTTGATCTATAGCATCTAAGGAGGTCCCACCATGGTTGGGGTCGACGGGCCCAGAAAGTTTTGAAAATTGGAGCCTCTAGATTGGCTAAAACAGCCTTGAATCAGAGAAGTACACGAATTCTTTAAATATACCGATAATCCGATTTTATTTTGCTTATACCCCGAAATACCGTTTAATTTATAGGTCAAATACCGGTCCCGTGAGAAGCTCTGAATAGAATATCGTAATACCGTTAGTTTTTTGAGGCAGATCCCGAAATACCGATTAAAAGAATGGCCAATACCGTAAATATCGGAACCCCCCCCCCCCCTTTAAAAAGGTACCAATGAAAAGTAATACCTTGAATCGAGGACTTAGAAATATTTTTTTTGAGTTTATCTTTCTTATAAAACTTGATAGATATTTCTCAACTTCTGTCTGTCTGTCTGTCTGTCTGTCTGTCTGTCTGTCTGTCTGTCTGTCTGTCTGTCTGTCCTTGTATTAAAAAAGAAATTAGGACAGCCTGGAGACTTCAAAAATGGTCTGATGGCACAATTGTTCCTCGGGCAAATACCCGGGGACAAAATTTTCATATTTTGAAAACTTTCATTTTTGGGGTCTGGGGACGAGTTTTTCGCTAAAACGAGGCTAATACTTTAGAGCAGGCTAGAGAGCCCAAAAACTGTCTGATTTGCCTGAAATTTGGTGCACTTGCTCCTTGGGTATTTTTTTTTCCTTTTTCGTTTTTGGGCCCCGGGGATGAGTTAGAAAAAACTTTTTAAGGAATTAAGGAATGCTAAAATGTTCTTTAAGTCATGAAATTTACAATTGGGCCTACGAATGATTTGAAAGATACTGAAGTTGAGCCAGTGCGGCTAGCACATTCGGCAGTGGTTGTGACCATATTTGAAAATGTTTTTATTTTTTGTAGGGATATCGAAGTGGAAGATTTGGAAAGCACCAAAATGTATTTCTTCTACCCAAACCGATGGTTAGCTGTAGAGAAGAACGATGGACGAGTGTCATGCAATCTTATACCTACTGTTGAAGAAGAACTCAGTGTAAGATATTTCGCCTACATTTTAAAAAGTATGGAGCTATTATTAAAATATATCGCGATCTGCTGACTGATCATGCAAAAGAGAAATGATTGAAACGCCAGCAGCTTCTATTGTATCATCTATTCTGACTGTTTGTTATAGAAAGACATTCAATATCTGTTCTTTACCAAACTGCGGCGTGATCTGTTTGACGGACATATTTGGTTTTCATTAATCGGACGCCCTCCTAGAAGCATTTTTACAAGATGTCAACGTTTGTCCATGGCTGTGTGTATGTTGTTTACCTCCATGATCGCAAATGTTATGTTTTATGGGCAACTGCCGAAACAACAAGCTGCCGTGGAGAATGATGCGTCGAATATGGCCTTCTCCTTGAGAAAGGTGAGTTTTCTTTTTCATGCTTTGAATCAATTTGACTTAGTAGTTGCATTATTGCATCATATATTTTGGCAAAAAAAGTGCGACCCCTCGCGATTTTGCATGCAATCTTACTGCAATTAACTATTCCATTTGGATTTTGAGAGGCTTAGAAGAAGATCCCCTGAATTCACATCCTCAACAGACCGGTTTTCGTCTTTGACAATTTTTTAAAAGTATTATCTCTTATAAGGGTGGGTCGTATCTAAGTTACAAAAGGTCGATTTCCAAACTCCGGCTTGGACATACCCGTCACCTCGCAAACCCTCCCCCCTTGGGTAAATATAGAGACAATTAACAAATAATCAAATCTATTTGGTTGGTATTTACAGACCAGAATGTCAAACAAGGGCTATTTTTTATTTGATGATAATCCATGCTATGTTTCTTTTTTAGATTTAGTTCAAGTATCTGTACTGATAAATTATTCAATCCCAACTTTCCATAATTGACTTTCACGCAAATCGGGGAAACCAGGAAAATATATTCAAAATTCGCACATGCACGCAAACCGCTGGGGCCTCTTAGCAGGTGGCAAAATTACCTGACGCACCCTAGAGTTACTTGACAGTGGAAATTTGAGAGAAAAACTATTAGAACAAATAGAGGCAGACAGTTATTACAAATTTGGACCGGAATTAATTACAAAGTGGGGCAGCTTTTTTACAAATCGTGACAATCGTTACAAATTGAGGTAGTTATTACGAATTTGGGCAAAGCTTAAAACAAATTGAGGCAGCTATTACAAACTGGGGCAAAGTTTATAACAATTTGAGGCAGGTATTACAAATTGAGGCAAAGTTTATAACAAATTGAGGCAGGTATTACAAATTGAGGCAGGTATTACAAATTGGGGCAGGTATTACAAATTGGGGCAGGTATTACAAATTGGGGAAACTAAAAGAACAACAAAACAGTTGAAGGATTTGTATCTGAAACTTTTAATAGATATAATTATAGATATAATTATGACAAATAAGTAGACAATGTATCCAGAGTGCTTAACACTAAAGGAGCATATCATAATTTTAGCAATACTCAGAGTTTCATGTTTAACAATCATCAGTTGCTATAAAATGTTGAAAATTGGTGTTCATACAATCTAAATTTATATGGAAATATAAATTAGATATAATTATATCTTTAGAAAAATAATTAAATAAAGGAAAATTAAAATTTTATTTTGAAAGGGAAAGTTTAAAATACTTCAATTTTCAGATTTGATGTCATATTTGCTTTTCTTACCCTCTGACATTTAGATTCCTGTCAGAGTTTTTGTTTAAAATGAGTTTTAATGAGTTTTAAAGACGCAGAGCAAAAATATTAACTTGATTTGGCCGCGAAAACACACATATTCTAAAGATTTATAAAATAATAATCAAGAAAATTATATTTCTTCAAAAGTTTATTAATTTCAAATAATCACCTATAAACTTACTGAATTGGAAAATTATTCCAAATGTTTCAAGTATAAAAAAACCTCACAGCAGTCTAACAGAAGCGCACGTGTTCCAAACTTGTGACGTCTGCTCACAATCCCACCGAAAAGAAATAACGTAATCTCCTTCATCCAAATCTTTTGGAATCTGTACCAAGTCAATGATTGAAAATGGGAAATGTTTTTCGAAATCCCTGAAATAGAAACCGTGCCCTTCCAAATTTGATCCACCAGGGGAAGGGAACTGGGTTCCATTGGTGCATGGTGGATTTGGGTAATTGGCACCACCGTGGATTCCATTGCATGCTGGAATAGGGTTTTTGGTCCATTGTGAACCTGGAGGGAAGGTTTCTTCGTCTGTTCTGACTGCGGGAAATTCATATCTGGTTGAGGTGTCTTCACCATATTGTACCCATTGTTTGTCACCAACAAATCGAAGTGGGATTTGTTGAAAACATTCTTCAGTTAAACCTTTTCGTCCTTCTTTTGGGGTTTTGCACAACCTGTAAGAATAACCGCCACCATGATTGGCCCGGATCGCCCAAGCAACTTCCACAACATCACCACGAGTCCAATTCGTCACGTGAATCTCATGAGCAAATTCGAATTCTTCTGCTTTTGGACCAAGTTGATAGCCACCATTATTGTTTCCACATTGTGGACCTCCTTGACAACCATTTGGATTTTCACCAGCGGCTCCGCACGGAGATGCGATATTTGCAAAACCTGGTGCTCGCCAGGGGTTATGTAAAATTTCTTTCTCGTAGGCGGTATGTGCGTATGTACGAAGCTTCGGGTCAAAAAGTGTCGGTTTTTCAATGAAAGTATAATTGGTGAACCAAAAACAGACCGCTCCTCTATGGTTCTTGCTCAATAAACCAGCGCAATATTCTGGTTTTTGACACACTTTGTGGTTAGGTATCTCAGCACCAGGTGTACACATTTGTTTTGATTTCATGCCTGCAAAACCATATTCATAACCAGCTTCTGTCTTAATCCATTGAGGATGGTCAAACCAGTTATAAGGGATCACCATCGCCCCATGACTGGAAACCTTCACTGGCAAAATATTTAGCAAAAGAATGATCAGTAAAAATGTTCCAAAATGCATCCTTTACAACAGACAGTAGTACGGCACCTAGATGACTGTTGGACGAGATATTGAACATGAAATTATTGACTACAAGACTACAAAAATATGGTTGTCTAGTAACCTTTGTACAAAACCATAAATTTTCATAACATGAATATTCAATTGTTGTTAAAGGATATTTCCCGGGGTTTATGTTATGTTATGTATTCGTGTTTGAACTTTGTTTTTAAAAAAATTCAAAATGTATTGTTTGTTTGTGTTGTTTGGAATGAAAACAAAATGTTAAAATTGCTGCGAAAGAAAAACATTTGTTTTGATGATTAAATAACAAATTCTCTTAGCATTTACGGCAAAAAGTATAATCGGAAATAGTTCGTTTTGTTCTCGAAAATCTTCTTTTGTTTTCTAACCCGCAAATCGTTGCGTTGTTTACCGGAACTCACACAAGGCCCGCATACCAATTTCTTCCAGCCGTTTATACAAACTACACCCGCTGTTGAATTGCACCGTTTCGAATAAAATTGCATCATATACAACTCCAGTCTAAACATACAGCAAATCTTCTCAGTGAAGTAGGCTTTGAGAAGCCTCATGATATGACATGACTTTAAATCGATTTGCTCATCAAATCTTTATTATTGCACACTAGCTGGCAAGCCAGCGTCGCATACCATTGGGGCGACATGTCGCTATAACCACGACATCGCTTTGCTCTTTTTAATCAGTGTGAAGCTTAGCGAGATTTGACTACAGTTGAATTCGTTTAGTTCGAACTCCTATCACTTCTTCTGTTCAAATGGCTTTAGTCCCAGATTGCTGTAAAAAAACGGATAAAAAATAAATGGTGCATGGTCATGAAGCTTTTTGAGAAGCAACAAATTGAGAACAATCCTGTGTGTAATCGATTTACCCGCGTGGTCGCCGACGGTTTGCCCTGGAATCGAGGTTGATCCTTCTGTTACAGATTACTTCGTCATATACTGGACAAATTGAAAGGGTAAATCGGAAATGCAAAATACCAGTTTAAAATGCATTATTCGTTTTGGAATGGCGCATATCAAATCAAATTCTGGTATATTAAATAATTCTGTTTCAAATCGACGCATTCCAACTCGATGCATTTCAAATCGACACATGTCATTCCAAAATGACGTATTTCAAATTGATATCAAATGGTCCACAAAATAGATTTCTTATCTCTAAATCTGGTCTGCATTTTGTACGTTATTTTATTTTATTTTTTCTAAGCACCAAGCACGATCAATCATGGAGAACGACAAGGAGAATAACAGCAATCTGTTTCACGTGGTGATACTTTCCGATGAATAATAAGATACTCACTGGAATTTTTTGAAAAACGTATAATATAGATTACTATCAATTCCATTCAGGGTTAGGATTGCTTGAAAAACTTGGAAAAAATTAATCTCATTATTCATCCTTTTATGTGGTGATGTTGCTTCCGCCATTCTCTTTCCATTTTAATTATAGCCTGATGCCTGAACTTTTTGTGTTTTTTGGCCCAGCTTCCAGCCTAGTAGCCTAAGAGCCTAAAATCACAAAGTTACCCAGACCCGAAAATATTATTTAAATCCACCAATGTCAAAGTACTTAGTTGGAATACATCAATTTGAAATACGTCAAGTTGGAATACATCGATTTTAAATGCGTCAAGTTGGAATGTGTCGATTTTAAATGCATTATTTTGATTTGAAATACGAATAATGCATTTCAGACTGCTTTTTCAATTTTGTCCAATATATGACAATTTTGGCAATAAATAAGGAACTCTTTTTGGATATAAATGTAATTTTTGCAAAATATTTTAATAATAAAAATATTTTATTTTTATTTTTGAAATCAGCCATTTATTCAGAAAATTAAAAATCGTAACCTAAAAAGATGAGCTCGGTGACAAAAAATTGCCCATGTCCGCCTCTTGGGCCACTGTGCGTTCCTAGGATTAACCTTACTTACTGATAGCATGGTGCAAGCATTCAATTTGAATTGCCAATTTTATCATTATTTGATTGAATATAATACTATCACCCAAACATTCCTTGCATTGTTTTTAAATCATATAATCTGCCAATCAGATCACTTTAAAGATAAAATGGACTTGCTGCTTGGACCTGTCGAATGCTGCGCAACGATGAGTGAAGATCCGGACTTGTATCATATAATGTTTCATATAATGTTTAACATAATATCTTTTTTTTCTTGGTTTCCAGCTTTACATAGCAGTCATCAGTTCGTTGGTTGGTATTCCTGTCAACGTCATTTTGAACCTTTTGTATCGCCACATCAAACCTTTACCGAAGGTGTCGGAAGAGTTGAAACCTTTCACTGATAAACATATCAATGACAAGAAGAAACATTTGGAAGAAAAACATAAAGAACGAAACAAAGAGAAAACACAATCAGCTCTATCATGTAATCCTACATTTTTCCTTTCTTCATAAAGTCATTTCAACGGTTCTCTATTTTATGAAACTTTCAGAGCAGAGATCCTTTGCTTTACACACTAAACATTGTTATAAAACTCCAGGGTTCGACAATTGTTCCATTAGCATATGAAGAGAGATGCAGGTACTGACAGAATAGATTATCTTAGTGGGACCCTAAGTCGTATAAGTCGTATAAATCTGTTAGGCTTAGGATATTCAGGGGGATTGAAATTTCCAATATTCTAGTTGGGATATCTAGTCGGGTTCGAAATTTTCAGCACAGATATCCAGGAGGGGCTGGTGTTAAGAATAATCGACATCCTCAACAGGGGATTTCCGTACCCCCCGGTACGGATTAAAGGTCAACCTTTCATAATTGGCAACCACATTATTCGTTCTAGATGCATCAACGGGACCAACACCTAATACTGCAACCAAACAACAAAAGCCTTACAATCCTCAAGATGAGGATGATATTCCTAAAGAGGATGATCAACTGCTCAATGGTGATGATGAAACCAGGGAACAGAAAAGCGAAAAAGCATCAGAACCCAAGATGTTACCCTACTGGTGTCTCTATCCAACTTTAGTCCTCAACATTTTGTGCATATTGGCTGCATCTTTTTTCATCATTTGGTATGGCATGGCGTTTGGTAACACACGCTCTAAGGAATGGCTTGCATCGGTCTCTTTCGGACTAGTAAGTGGTTACTACTATATAACTAAATGTCTCAATACAGGCACATCCCACAGGATTCTTCGGTCACTATAGTATCTATAATAATTGTAATCGGAGATTATGGATTAGAAACTTACCTAAAAGCTCAAAACCACCGTCTAGCGGTAGCAAAGTGATATGAAAATATGTACTTTACTTGTGGCGCCAATCAATGGCAAATCGATTTATTTTTCGATACAGAAATGTAATCTCTCTTCATCTTCTTTCTCTAGTTCCAGGGAATCTTCATCACACAACCAATCAAAGTGCTTCTTTTTGCCGCCTTCATTGCATTCGTTATCAAGAGCATCGAACGAGAACAAAAATCCATTCTCGAAGAAGTATTCACGCGTTACGTCAATCATCAAATTGTGGTCCGCAAACAACAACAGAGCCGGGAACGCTTGGATACGGATGATGATGACGATGTTGTCGAAAGAAATATACCGGAACTCTCAACAGAGACGGAAAAGATCGTGAAGCCACCAAGCACGACATTGCTTGAACGTCAACGCCAGCAACGTACTTTACAACTGCGTTTGCGTAAAGAACTAATCGAAATTTCGATCATGTTTCTGTTCACGTTTTGCGTTTATTTCCTTGGTTACCATTTACACGATGAGAACGCCTTTCTGCAGACACAGAGTATCAGAGAGTTGTTAAAAGTTTCCTTGAGACCCATGTCTAAAGCAAGATACAAGAAAGCATCGATAGACTCCTTTATCACAGTACGTTTTGTTTTCTTCGATTAAGATTTTCATGGCCACACCATTCTATACAAAAGCCTTAGAAGATGCTTTTTGAGACATTTTGGAAACTGTCCGAGATGAAAATTTGAAGCAATAATATCATTGTTCTAAATGTTCTGTTTTAATTTATGGAAATTTCGGAAATTTGGCCACAACTATTTCGTTGTAACAATTTGGCCAAATTCTTATTGGTGTCAAACCACGTACACCCCTCCTAACGATTTTCAATATGGACTGGAATTTTCCGAAATATTGTTAATTATACACAAAATATTTTAACCTTGTTTAGGTTGGCTCCAAACGAGACGTCTTTCCTTTCATTGAAAACACAGTGTTACATGCTACTTATCCTCACGAATGGTACACTAACCTCTCTCTCATCTATGACAACCAAACAGAAATCAAAGACTTTCCTGGTAACATTTACACCAATAATCTTTACACCAAGATTGTATCACCGTTGAGCATAAGACAAGTCAGAGTACATTCTAGTAAGTTTTTATATTTTTTTTAACCAGTGAATGAAAAGCTTTTACAATTATTCCTGATGGTGACGTAAGATCTTTACCAAAAGATTACCAACTAACCAGGCGTAATCAATCGTGAATCGAAGCCAATTAAACATCAGTCAAAGCCAATGGAACACCAATCAAATCAATCGAATTGGTTCGATTGCCATTCAATCGAAAATCAATCGTTCGATTGCGTTCGATTGGTTACGCCTGGAAATATGGCTTAATTAAGACATTCCGTAAGAAAATATTTGCAAAATAAAATTTTCATACGTTAATGATTTGAGGCAGATAAAAAGTGACTAAAAGTGACCGAAACTCCTTGTTACTGTAATCATTCTACATTTCCTTTTCTTCCATAAACAGAACGTTGCGAAGAGAAGGTCGAAGAATATTTCAGTGAAGGTTACTCATGCTATGGACAATACGGTATGTTACACCAGCAAAAAGGAGATTATAATCACCATTGGAATGGAACCAGAATGCATCCTTCGTCATCAGAAGATGATATCATGTGGAGGTACTATTTCTAGCGACATTTCTTTTAGGACAGAACTATTTTAGAAAATCTAACTACACGTTTTTCTTATATGTGAACATCAAAATTTTGGTTAATGCTCAGGTGTTCTTTTTGATGTTCTTAATATGAGTGCAAATAACAAAGAAAAATACATTGTCTCGAGAGAACCGCAATAACACGCAGCTGCAAAATGTTGGTTTCTTAATTTCAGCCCTGACATATTTTCGAAGGAATCTCAGCATCAATGTTCTTATAAATTACGTTCTAATAAAAAAACGTGTATGTTATTTGCTTTATGAAAACCTCTAAAATCACATTACCACTGGTTGCCCTTTCTTGTACACGTAGATATCGTAGTGGAAAAGAAACGGGCAGTATCATGGTTCAAGGTGAACTAGGAATCTATCTTGGAGGTGGCTACTCAGTGCAACTGTTTCCGAAGCAAGACAACCATGAGATCATTGAGCACCTTTTAAACGACCATTGGATGAATCGTGGTACACGAGCCATACTGATAACCTACAGCGTCTTCAATAGCGGTGTCAATTACTTCAGTAGTATCACCTTGTTGCTCGAATTCCCTAATTCAGCTGGCGTCGTTAAGCAACATTCAATATCGACTTTCAAAGCCATTAAATATTCCAGGTCCCAAACTCAAGTGATCGTGGTCGAGTTCTTTACCGTCTTAATGATCATTTACTACACAGTTGTCCATTCGCGAAACATTTTTCACCAACGTCTGTGTTACTTTGGCTCATTTTGGAATTTAGTCGATTTCTCTATGGTGGTGAGTTCAATCGCATCGATTGTCATTTACATCTATCGTGCAAACATGGAAAGTCGCATCTTATCATACGTTGCCGGTCGCAAGCCAAACGAATCCATTAGTTTTGGGGATGTTGGCTTCTGGGGTTACGGTTTCACACAGTCAGTGGCTTGCGTCAATTTCTTCGCCACCATTCGCTTGATACGTTTGTTACGTTTAAACCGGCGCACGTCTTTACTTGAAGCCACGTTAATCAAGGCCAAGAAATATCTGTATTCTTACGCCATCGTGTTTGCGATAATGATGTCCGGATTTATTGTCTTTGCAACCATGTTGTTTCGAACGCGCATTTACGAATATCGCAAACTGTCGAGTGCATCTGCAGCAGTCATTCGATTACTTCTTGGTAAATACAGCTTCAGGGATTACCAAGAAGCTCACCTTCTTCTGGGGCCTTTATTCTTCATGATATTCAATGTGACGTGTAATTGGGTCATGATCAACATGCTAATCTCCATTTTGGACGATGCATCGCATGAAGTCAAAATGGAACAACATCTTATTGTCAGTCAAGAAGCACAAGCGATTAGTTATTTCCTCCAACAACTTAAAGGTAAGATGTTTTTCCCTGGACAACTCAAAAGTAAGATTTTTTCTCGAACAACTCAAAAGTAGGATTTTTTTTCTCCGAAAACTTAAAGAACACAACTTGAACTCTAATGACTTTCTGTCCGAATGCGTTAATTTGAAGGCATAATTGAATGGCGAATTGTTTTCTTTAATTTGGACCTTGAGATTTTTACTTTACCTACTAGCCTCTTTTTGACATACATTGGCGAGGTTACGTATGAAAATCACGACGACAAACTGGTTTTGACCCGTAACCTGCAGTGAATTAATAACTGCATTTCTCTAGAACGGGTCTAGAACGAAAATTTGTGAAAGTGTTAGTACAAAGGAGATATTCACTAACACGTTATATCTACATTGCTATCTGTACTATCCTGTAGAGAAAAGAGAAATTCCGTCGTCGTAATTTATCTCCGGTATTTTTAACATCCCCATTCTCGATCCATTGTGAAATTCACAGCAATGAAAATTTCGCATGTAAGATTGGGGAAGCACAAAACTTTTGCTAATTGAATGGCGGGTTTATTTTAGGTATAATCAACGGCACTAGTCAAGACAAGTGCAAAACGCATGTCATCAAAATGGAGAGAGAACTTGCTCCTTTACCCAATCTTGATGAAATGGAAACGAGAGCTGATGAGTTAGAATTACTTTTTGAACAAATGCTTCGTGATGATTATGAGTTAGACAGAATTTTGGCTGACACTTTTGTTGAAGTTTCACCAGCAATCTCACCGAATGATGGAAGTAAATACGTGGATTAAATACATGTTCCTCTTTTGAAGTTGCGGACACGAGTAGTTCAAATACTAAAGAATCAAAGCCGGAGTTAGTCACATTAACATATTTTTTGTTTAAATTAAAAAATTTGATCTTCTCGCTAGCGAAAATAAAGGAGTTGTCAATCAGCAACAGTTAGTTCGCTTGAAATGTTCAGAAATGGTTCAACCACAAATATGTAATATGTATACAGTATTCAAAAGAACGGGCATTTACAGAATGTTATTTGTATGTGGACTACAAGGTATGCAATGCAATTTCGACATCCAAAAAGTTATATTTTAGAGCATAGTAGATCACTTTTTTTTAACGAGTCGCTTTGAGTTATTTATTGCGATGAATGAAAATATTTTTTATTTGAACATCAAAACTTTGGTTGATGCTCATTTTTTTTGCGGACACTTTATTTTTTCCTGGAACTGGATCTGTAAAATACTTTTAGGTTTATTATTAATTTTAAGAATTTCCAACGCTTGAAAAAGTTCTTTTAATTCTTTATCCCAGATAATTTTCCAACAGGTACACGTTACACGTTATTTCAACGTTGTCTTGGCGTCCAAGTAACGTTCTGACGTTGAAACAACGTTGTTCTGACGTTGAAACAACTTTCCGTAACTGCTGGGTCGGGCTCAAGAAAAACATTGGGGTATGAAGGATATAATAAAAACAATTCAGGTTCACGAGTATTTTTGACGATGTATTCGATGAGATGAATATTTTGACAGTGAGTGACAGGGTTAGAAATTGAACTAAAGAAATAAATAAACATAAATTTTACAAATTTATGAAACATCGAGAGCTGAATAAGATTTGATTTTTCGTTTTTTAATAAATTAGATAAATTTAGTGTTTGGGTTTGACGTCACGTTCGGTCTTGTATTTTCCTTCATACAAACAAGCATTCCATTTCTCGTTGAACAATAAGTTTGA
>JAUJPO010070345.1:0-11845 GCA_032270745.1 Tiaropsis multicirrata
TGACGCGCAAAAGAGGGCAAATTTCGGGTTTTTTCCGGGGTGTGTCCGTAGAAAAAAAGTTATGCATATCATGAATTATGTTGGAACAATGTTGGAATAACGTTGCCAGCAGAATGAAAATCTGCGAAAGTTCATCATCATAATCCACCGCTATTATCATTCTTATTGCTGTTCAACAAATTATTCGATTCGTCATCTACTGGGGTATTCGAGAGATGTCGTCGTTGCGCGGAATGTACTTTCTTTCCTCCTGTTCCGACACCACCATCATTCAAATGCGCCATTTCCGTAACATCATTATTATTTTCGGCGGCCGGTGAAATTTCTTCTCCTTCTCCTTCGTCCGAATCTTCTAATTCTTCTTCGATTTTTCGGACAATTTTGATTTTCTGTTTGTGTTTTCGGTACTGGAGAGTGATGTTGGCGATCAGGAGGTTGATGGTGATGGAAAGGGCGGCAAGTCCAATATATAAGAAGGTCACGTTAAACCAGATTGCCTAGCGGAGAAGAAACGGGCTTTTCTTTAAAAATCTCACAATTCTGAAATTCTATATTTTTTATTTCAAGACGAAATTTTGTTTGTAATGTATTTTTCAGGTAAAAGTATGTGGTGCATTGTTGCGTTTATCAAGGAAAATTTGTCGTTCATTGTTATGTTTATCAAGGAAAATTTGTGGTTCATTATTGTGTTTATCAAGGAAAATTTGTGGTTCATTATTGTGTTTCCAAAGTTGGGGTTGGGGTTACAATGGTGAAAAATGTAGAGGGTTCTTTTAGAATCAGGAGAAAATCCAAAGTAAAAAAAAGAAATCACATGCGCATGGCTACTAAAAATCATATCCTCGACATGCAAATCCAGGTATCAATGTTAGAATTCCAGGGGGTTCCAAGATTTTTGCTACGGAATCCTGGGGGGTGTATTTTTTGAAAAATGACTTCTTCATAGTACGGATTTTTTCTGGAAAAGGTCTAGTTTTAGAAAGCCTATTTTGCTTTTGAAATTATATTGCCTCTCAACTAATCCATCTGACTTCTTCCATCTCAGTATGAACGTTTATTCAACAAAAGTGTTCGTTTGTCCGTTTGTTTGTTTGTTTATTTGAGTTTTGTAGTGCCAGAATAAAAGATCACTGGTACATAAGCCTTTGTCTTGAAACGTTCGTTGGTGGTGAAATTTAGTTTTCCAGTCATTCTTGTATTCCAACTTGCAACTTTGCCCATGTCTTATAACTTATAACTTTGCTCATACCTTAATATATCTTTTCATAAATTACGTCACGAGCAATGACTGCCTCGTTTTCATACCATTATCAAGGTAATTATGTTTCACGAGACTCAAAATGACACAACCTTAAATGGAGTCAAGTTTTGATAAGTTCCCTTGGGATTCGGTTGCCATAGCTCTCAGCTAAATAAAAGACGCAGCGAAATATATTGCTGACGCACATGGGTGTACAGTACAGCGTCCCGTGAGTGAAGTAAATGGTCTAATTTGCAGGTTAGTTTCACCTGTGCTTCATTGAACAGCTATTAATTAAAAGCCCCTTCTGATTCTGTATACCTTATCGGACAAAATTGACGAATTTTTTTGTAGGCGACGAAAATTTAGTCCGACGAATAATTTAGTCCGACGAAAAATTAGTCCGACATTGTATTGTCCGATAACAATGTCTTTCGTTAAAATATGCATGTCTCTCGAGCCTTCCATTGTTTAGCATCCCTTATGTTTTATTTTTTTTGTATTCGATACAGCAAAATTCATCAGCGGGGCTAGTTTGTATAAACTTTATTCTTGAAGTTTTCCGTAGTAAAGTCTCTTAAACGAGTTTGGTGAACGAAGCATCGAGACAAAAATTAGTCTCTTGGCCGTCGTCAATAAATTTTAGTTCAAAACCTCGTCTTCCTTACTTTACAAATCAAGTCGTCATCGAGACAACATTTAGATATATTGTCTTTTCAGTCATTCGTTTGTTTTGTTACTTTGGTGTTACTACGTAAATGTCCGTGTTCTTTCTATGTCTGACTTCAGTTACTTCCGTTTTGGAAATACTTGCGTATTTGGGGGCCTGTACATAAATTTTCGTTTAAAAGTTTTGCTTAGACGAATTATGTACAGGCCGATATACGTCCTAAATAACCTTTTGTGTAACCTCCCTAAAGTGATTTTGAGAAAAATGAAGAATCGGATGAAAATTGGGGAAACTTACATTTTCGTTGTGCGGTACAATATCGCCGAATCCGATTGTGGTAAAAGTGATGAAAATGAAATAAAGGGATTTTGAGAAAGACCAATGCTCCATCTTCATGAACATCAGGGCGAACATGGAGGTGACCAATAACATGAAAAGAACTGCTAACCAGACTGGTGCTCGCAGCTCCGTTCCTTCATCGACTCTAAAAAAAGAGAAAGAAGACAGATGCGATTAAAACTACTGAAGATAGCCATATATTAAGTTTGACACTCTAACTACACGGGTGAACATACTGTTCTCGCAGGTGTAGATTCTCGTGGGTACCACTGCACACCACAATGTCTGGAATATCTACCCACACTCTTGTATCACAGTTATGGTACCCAATTTCCCTCACATGGTATGGGTTGACCCGGGCCAAGGTGCGTTCACTTGCCAAGCGAATCGCAGTAACACGGTGAGTATCGAACTCAGGCCTCCTGGACGGAAGACAAGTACGATAACCACTATACCACTACACCTTTCAACATAACTCAAAGTTTCATGCTTAGGCTCTTATTCAAATGTACAAGGAAAAAATCTAAAATTAAAAAAAGAAGCTAGCTATATAAAGTTTTATCTGGGAGACGAGATCAGGTAAACAGCGAAGAAAAACCGTGAAAACGGCCGCAAAACTCCGATATGTAAAAATGGGAAAATTGTTTAATACATTATTAATAACTTAAATCGTAAAAAGGAGAATACAGCAATTCTTAATGCACTTAGTAGCTCAGCAAATGACCGGAATTTTAATAGATACTCTCGGATGCTTTAAGGGAAGAAATTCTCGTGACAAAAATTTTGGGGGTAATTCTGCGAAACACGAATACAAGATTACGTAATATTTACCACTTTAATCTTTAGCTACCGCTGAATTTTTTAAATATTCTCATTTTTTTCGCATGAATTATTTAAACTTCAAAGGCAGATTGTGGCCACAATGATAAGATTCAGGCAGTTATTTTGGTACCACTAAAAAGCCCTTGGTCTCAGTTTTGAAAAACAACTAGTACATTTTGGCTCAAAAAATAGTGCTTTCGAGCTATGGCAAATAGATATGGTGAGGGCCGTAAAAAGACTTTTTTGGACGTATGGTGTACCTCATTCGGTATCAAAAGGTTAAACTGTGTGCATATTTAAAAATCTTAAAAAACTTATGCTTAAAGGCCGCACGTACGGTTCACCATGTCATGTCCCCTGCACTTTGAAATTCATGATGCGGGCGTGAAGGCGGACCCTGAAAAAGTAAAGGCGGTATTAACTCACTGGTCATATTCATATTTGGAGTATAAATATTCTCTCAACGTTTTGACGATGAAATTACAAAGATGATTGATATATTTCGAAATGATCTTTCCAACGAGAGCTAACAGCATCACTGTCAAAGGAACGCCGACTATGGCGTAAAACACACAAAACCAACGCCCTCCTGTTGTCACCGGCGCCATGTTGCCGTAACCTAGGGTGATGAATAAAAACAAATTTTAGTCACATAATGCAATGCATAAAATTTTGTCATCTTTGATAGCCGTAATTTATTCATCTGTCTCTACGGAAACAAAAAGTCGGATTGTTAAAAATTTAAAACTGGTTTCAAACACATGGCTCTATAACGTCTGTAAAAAAGATTACGTAATGGATGTCATCATCCATTGATGGCGAGTGAAGGGAACGTCTGTCTTCATCATATTGAAAATTCCTAACTTCTTTTAAAGCGACTCCAACAGACAATAACGAAGATATTTAGGACGTTAAACGCGCGCGTGGTACCCTGTACATAAAACTTTGTTTACAAGTTTTCTATGACGAATTATGTACAGGGTACCACATACGCGTCTAACGTCCTAAATAACCTATTAGCGAATTTATGTATACCGAGGTAAATCGGGGAAAGACAGCGACAGTACGGGGAAATCGGGAAAATTACGGAGAAAGTACGGAAAATTTAAAGAAGATTTTGCCTGTAGCAAATGAGATATGCTCCGAGAACGCTCAAACAGGCTATCGATTGTCCTAGATTTTGCGGGACAATAGTCGCAGGTCACTAGCCTACCGTATCCTCTTCGATTAGGGAGTTAGGGACCCTTCAGTTTGCGCAACATTAGCATTTGTCTTGATCTACCAAACAAAATTTAAAATGAATCCAATGGAAAACTCACAAAATGGTCTTGATCTACCATACAAAAGCAATGGTGAATTCAGTGGAAAACTTACCAATAGTGGTCACCACAGTGGAAGCAAAAAAGACTGCATTTCTGACCGTCCAACTTGAACTTTCACTTTTGGATAATTCACCATGGATGTTTTGCAAAGTAGAAGAAATTTTGTTGATATCGTATGTTGATATATTACTGGCGTTTTTCATGTGGCCTGTGGTTAGATCCAAATTCTATAGAAAAAGAAAATGGAAACTTAAATTTTCGTTAAGGGATGACCCTAACTATCTTTATTATTTCTGATCTGTATAACTTATCGGACAAAAAAATGTCGGACAAAAGTGACGGAATTTTTGGATGTGACGAAAATTTTGTCCGACGAATAATTTAGTCCGACGAAAAAAAAGTCCAAAAAAAAAGTTTTTAGGCTAAAATTTGCGTTTTTTTGGACAAAAATAACGGAAATACTTGTGGGTGACGAAAATTATGTCCGACGAAAAAATAGTCCAACATTGCTTTGTAGCGTTCGTTAATATACCTTATCGGACAACACTTAGTAGGACGAAATTTTAGCCACTGTCGTCCGACCAAGTTTTGTCCGATAAGATACTCTGCAGTTATTTATTTTCTGTTTTGCTGAAACTGTCTGGTCAAAAGTATTTACGCTACTACGGGCGGAAAGTGTTTTTTTTTGGTTCATTGCACTGTACATTGAAAATGGTTTTTGTTCGGCTCAAAATAAACTCCTTCAGTTGAAAGTAGCGCGTCGATCTTAGGATCTTAGGCGTAATAGGATCGTACCTTATATATACCAAACGCCATTCCTTAAGGGGATAATTTCGTCGGGGAAAAGTTACGAATTTTTTGGCAAGTGACGAAAACTTTACCCAACGAAGTATTCCCCTCTAGGGTATCTACGGAAAACTCAAAAGTTCATTTCCGTAACCCAGCAGACACGCAACGTTGTTTCAACATTTTTTAGACGTTAAAACAACATTCCATGCCTACTGGGAATGAGTGTTTCTAGGGTCAAAGTCGTAGATTTCACGTCCTAAATAGCCCCTTGCGTAACCTCGCTACCATTTTTTAAGACGAATGGACTGATTGCAATCTATATAAAGTCGACCTCTACGCTGACCTCTATAAATTATCGGACGACAAAAGTGACGAAATTTTTTGGAGGTGACGAAAGTTTTGTCCAACGAATACTTTAGTTCGACGAAAAAAAAGTCCAAAAATAATTTTTTTAGGCTAAAATTTGCGCTTTTTTGGACAAAAGTGACGAAAATTATGTCCGACGAATAATTTAGTCCGACATTGTTTTGTCCGATAAGGTAATAAGACAGCCACAGTTTTATTTGTTTTGTCCGCTTTAGAGAGATTCCACTGTATTTTCGTTTTGACGTCCATAAAGCGTCGTTTTGATGTCTATAAATCGTCGTTTTGACGTCCATAAAGCGTCGTTTAGACGTCTATAAAGCGTCGTTTTGACGTCCATAAAGCGTCGTTTTGACGTCCATAAAGCGTCGTTTTGACGTCCATAAAGCGTCGTTTTGACGTCTATAAAGCGTCGTTTTGACGTTAAGATTATGTTGTTTGAACGTCAAAATCACGCTTTGTGTTTATATAGTGGTAGATGGTAGGTCACTAACCCAGCAGACACGGGACGTTGTTTTAACGATCGAAGCAACGTTGTTCTAACGTCAAAACGTCAAAACATATGACGTCATTTCATAACGTCCAAATAACGTTTTGACGTTAGAACAACGTTGTTTCGACCGTTAACTAACCTTAAAAGTACTGAGTAACATTTCAACATGTTTTCTTTTATCCACAACAAATTTTGGTTTATTCTCCAACAAGTAGAAAACAACACCCCCCAAGTATAAGTAGAAACCGTTCAAAATGATTAACAAAACCATTCGTAAGCCATCTTTCTTCAGCCTCTTTCTGATAGCTGACGTAATCCTTTCCCATTTTGTAGCATCTTTGCTTGGTGATTCAGGATCCTCGTCGGTGGAATTCCTCGGTGATTGGCGACGATTTTTTGTCGTTAATAGTCGGTCATGCTCGGTGCTTTCGTCGTCTGTCGTTTCCAACCGATTAAAAGCCATCCTGAATAAAGTGAAAAATAGATAATCACAAGCAGTCAAGAAACGTTGTGTTTTGACATCCAAACAATGTCGTGTGTCTGGCTAAGAATTGTAAAATTGTAGAGAACGGGACGATGAAATGTAAGTGTTTTATGTAAAGAACAAATTATTATTATTTTTTATTATTAATTGTATTTCAGGCACTTCCATATTTCACCGAGTTCACAATGGCGTCCTATTAAGAATAATGATGTTTTAAATAAAGAAATAATTTATTATGAAAAATATTATTTTCAAAACACAAAAGATCCCGGCGAGAACTCATTTGTGACGAAAGGAGTTGGCGATTGCATGCATAACTAGTAACTTGGATAAAAAAACTCTTGCGTCAGGGTAAATGGTTCTGTGAATGTCCTGAATATTCTGACTTGTGCAAACATTTTCAAACATCTTGTCTCTTCTCCTAACCTTTATAAAATACAATTTTGGACGTTGAAATAACCTTGTGTGTCTGCAGGGAAATAACATTTACCGGGACACACCATGTTTTCTCCTACTTTGCCACGAACCACACTTATACCGATTGCTAATCATCGCCATTTTGTTTTGCTGAAATATATTTCACAATTTTACTGCGACAGGCTTACAACAGTTGAGCCTTTTTTGGTATAAAATCCTTCTTTTTGTTTATGCATCTATTTTTATAGTAGACATTTCCTTGTCGCCGAAGTTTGAAAAAAAAAGTCACTCTAGATCAAAAATGTTTGATCAAAATTTGACATTTAACCAGTAGTGTAATAATATTATAAAGTTGTAATCTTGCTTCTAACAAAACGCCCAGAATATCTCCTAGTATCTCAGGCTTATCTCCTGTTACAGTATTAACATAATACTATAGACTTTCGCCGCGAAAAAACAAAACTCGATAGGTTGGAGCTTTCAAAAGATTTCTTTCCGTGTCAAATTTTTTTGACTCTATTCTTTTTGACCTCGTTTATCTTTCAAAAGTGAAAACTAAAAGACCCTGCTATGATTTTGAAAAACATCTAAATTATTTTTACAACTTGTTTTTTTTTAATTTGAATAGTAAGGTTTCTTTCTTTCAAAATCGTGGGTCGATTCAGTTTGACACGAAGACATCATCTGATTTGGACATTTTTGGAGTATTATCTTTAGAGGGGAAAACTTCGTCAGGCAAAACTTTCGTCACTTTTCCAGGTGTTTTTTAAAAGGAAAAAAAAATTCTGCGGGTGCTTTGATGTCATCCCAGCAACATTATTTGGACTTTGAAGCAATGTTTGAATAACGTTGTATCCCTGCTCGGATAAATTTCATTTTCATCAATTAATTTCAACGTTATATTCCGTATTAAATTAATTTTAGTTTAGAACTATGAAATTTGAGTTGAGGCTTAACTCATCTTATTGTTTTGCACTTTCAGCCTGAAATTGTTCTTATTTTTAGCGACAAACTTTCTAGCCAAGGTCCTAAGCTAATAGAGAATTCCGCTAAAATTTATATATTAAAAAATATACCGCTTTTTGAAACTGTTCAACCAACGATGTACAACTTGCCTTGATCCTGTCAAAAAGTGTGTCGAAGTCGAGCTAAAAGCATAACACGCACTGCACACACAGCTTTTTAATAGAGTGTTGATTTCAATAGGAAACAATGGTTGCGCTCTTGGGAGCAGTGCCTTCTAGAGGTAGTTGGTTATCTATTATTTTTACATCGTTGGTTCAACTGTTCTTAAATTTTAAATTTTTCTTTTACCATTTTGAGCCTCATTGTTCTTATAAAGTTGTTCTTACAAAAAAAAGAGTGTATTCATCTGTTCTTGTTTCAAAAATAGGCATTAAAAGTTATGGGAAGACGAAGGACCAAGTCAATCAAGCGTCCTAGATTGCACGAGACAACAGTCGCAATTCTCTGTCCGACATTCTCCTACGATTTATCTCGTTTAACTTAAATCTCACGTAAACCTCACGTAAACCTCGCTCGCTACGGGAAATACGTACCCACATACGTAATACATTGCTTTTATATTCAAGATTTCCAACTATTTTGAACTAAATGGTAAAAGCACGTAAGCAGCTCAAAAATAAAGTTTTCTTCATCAAGATTCGCTATTTTATTTCCTTTAAAAACTTATATAAAATACTATAATAGCCATAAGCACAAAATAATGGTCGTATCCTCTTTAAAATACATATATACTGTAATTGTACTAAAAACGAAATTATTTTGTTTATGAAAATCTCTTATTTATCAATCTTCTTTTTCCGAGCAAACAAGATACTTTTGTTAATCTTTTTCTCACAAGAAATCATGAAAGACAAATCATTTTTTGTGAATTTTTTATATAAAGGTCGTGGTGGAGAAACCTAACTCCTACTTAGCTTGGGGCCACAAAAGCCATCAAGGTTTCAGGTATCAGGGCTATCTAGCTCCTAGGCTAGATGAACACGATTCACAACCATAATGATACTCGCTATTAAAGATTCTCTCATTTTGTTCTTATAAAAAAAACGTCCATAATGTGTAAATAAACAGTAATGAAGATTTTCTTTTACTTTAGAAAAATACAAATTTCTATTTGTTTGGGTTGGGGTGATAGAGGTAAAAAAGTTGGGATAAACAAGACACAGAAATTTGCATTCATAAAAATGGATGGAATAATTTTCACAAACAGGTTCCAGTCCATTAGACACGGAACATTGTTTCAACGCCAGAACGTTATTTGGACGTTAAATAACGTTGTGTGAAAAATCATCAAAACTGACCCGGTACTGAACGAATCGAAACATTTTCATTAGCAAACATGTGGCATTTATACGATGAATTTTTTTAATATAGGCCTTTTTAAGATTTTTTTTTAGGTCACTCGGCGGCCGCGATAAAAATAATGATCTATAGAATGAGTGCGAGAATTTCTGAAATTTTGAAAAAGCAAACAAACAAAAAACTTTAACTAGTTAAAAAAAAAAGTTTTTGAACTTAAACACACCATCACATCACCGGATGAGTTTTTTTTGTCACCCGGTAACGCGCGGAAACGAAGAATTCTTAGGGTTGGCCTAGGAGAATTTAATTTTTTTCTTTCTCTTGGAAGCCTTTTAAATATGGTTCGTGGAGGACTGGAGGTTAGTTTGAGGTGGAGGGGTATAGACTAATTAATTATGTGACGACTTTGACGGATCAATTCAATACAGGGGTGTCCTACAAAAACCAAACCTTCATTAATTCTTTCAATTCCAAGAAAAAATAATTGCTTTTGTGGGGCACCCATGCAAACTCCTCTAAACACTGAAAAATTAGGTTGTCAAATGTTTACCCCCTTAAAATTAGCTACACATAATCACATAATTCGCGAAATTAAATTTCGCGTAATTTCCTTATCAGGCAATTTATCTTTTTACTACCCAAATTATGACTATTTTACGTTTTGAATAAGCGAGTCAACCAATAACAATAAACGTCACGGCGAAATTATCTATTCCTTTGTGCGGACAAAATTTTAGTCACTTTTTTCGGACTAGGTTTTGTCCGATAATGTATCTGATTGATTAGGTAATCTTTTATACGGAAACGCCCTAAAAACTGGGTGTTTACCGCACTAGAATTTAAGTGCCAGAGCATTCTAGTGGATACTTTTTTGAACTTTTAAACGTCCATATTTCTTAAACCAGAAGGAATTAGAGATTGGTTCATTGGATAGTCGAGAGTCTCCTTGTTCCTTTAGGAACCCCCTTCGGGGCCACCCGTTTCAAATCAATATCTCAAATAAGAGAATTTTTTGCAACTTTTAGCATCTTTTTTTACATTCAAAGTCAAAATCTCTCAAAATGATCAAATTTTGAAATGTTTTATGTTGCAACTGAAAGTAGATTCATTTCAATCAACTTCAGGCCAAAAATGAAGATTTCAACTTGAAAATAGAGAAGGCAGGAGGGCTTCGTCTCCCCCTCCCCTGCATACTCCATGTCGGGATATACCTGACATTGGCATTTAAAGGGTTGTTAAAAATACTCAAGTTAAAAAATGAAACAAAAGATCATACCTTAATTCCTATCCAAGGAACCTGGCGCTTGGGAAAGCTTGTTAAACCCGTTCAATCTTTTTCAGCCGATCTGATGTAGCTGCAATTATCATGGAGGTTCTCTACAACGACTTTAATCCTGAGCTAAAGACCTAGGGTGGGAAAAAAAGGAAACGGTTAAAGATAACAATAAGGGGAAATTGAAATTATGAAATAAAAAATTAACTTTACATTCAGATTGATAAAAGACCAAAAAAAAAGGAGAAAGGATTTTTTCGTATGGAAAATCAAATTAGATTTAAATAAAAAAAGGAAAATTTTTGGTTCATCTTTCTCTCACAAAACAAAAATAAACCATAGAAATGTCTAGCTGTGAAAGGTTTTGTACCACGAAAATAAAAACAGTAAAAAAAGGAAGGGAGTTTTCACTTTGTAGAATTTTGGCAAAAAAATAGCACTAATGTCATTAATTAAGCGAAAGAAATGAACAAAAAAAATTTGTTTTTAGATTTTTGGTAAAATTTTGACGACCCCTGATGAAGCAAAGGAGCCACCATAGGGAAATGTATGACGTCACCGTAGGGAATATGACGTTAACATTAACTAACTGTGGGTGTTAGTTTTAGGTTTTATAAGAGAGAAAATAAAATGTTACTTTTAAGAAATCAAAATATCGATTGGTTATGTCTAAACGATACTTTTCTTTGGTGAAGTAGCAAATTGGGTCAACATTTTTACAAATTGGTATTTATAGTCTTTGACAAAGAAGTTTTTATTCATTCGCCACAAGTAAAAAATTCACCCCTGCCTTAATTGTACATAATTTCGCGGTAACTAAAATATTGCTAAAAATCGCGAAATTTAGAACAGCTTAAACGTTTAAAAAATCCAAAATCGCGAAAAATAATCCACGCGAAAAGTTCTAAAATTTCGAAAATTAAAGAGAACGGTAATTTTATGGAAGAAATGATTTTTTTTATTGTTCAAGCATACATAATCATACCTAATCTATTTGAATCTATATGAAAACAAAACAACTATTTTGATCTTGATTTTGGTTAAAATCGCGAAATTTAATACACGTGAATGTTAATTGTTGTTGAAAAATTAGAAATTTTAGTTACCGCGAAATTATGTACACCTAAGGTATTTTCATTTCAAATTGACGAACCTTAAGAGTCGATTTTTCAACCAACCTCTAAGGGGCTTTTCCAGAGAGAGTCTGTATCCCCTCTGTTGAGGATATAGAATATCCAGGGGGGGTCCGAAATTTTCAATATCCTAGGATATCCAGGGGGTAAGAATCTGAAGACCAAGGATATCCAG
>JAUJPO010070356.1:0-11843 GCA_032270745.1 Tiaropsis multicirrata
ATTCATTCATTTCTCTTCCGGGAATTCTATTTCTTTTTCGCTTCTTTGTATAATGTTTTGTGGTGGTTTATATGTTTCGATATGTTGAATGAATAGTCTAGATCTAGACTATATCTACCCCATCTGATTTAAAATTTTCCAAGTTCACGAGGAAAAAGTTAAACAAAACGCAAAAACGTTTTTTTTTTTAAAGAATATACTCTATAAGAATATTTATGATGAAATTGGCCAAAAAATTAAGAATACGCTAAGAATATCACCATCATGGAATTTGGAAACTGAACCTTAGAATGCTACTTTTACAGTAAGGCTCAAAACTTTTTTTTAATGCCATTTTTTGCTTCAGGTATGCATTACATGTTAAATCTAGGTTGAATTTGGATCCTAACCTAAGAAGACCGTAAAAATATTTTAGAATGATTCTACCCAAAAAGTTAAGAATATCCATGATGAAATAAAAGAACACCATTCTTATAAAAAAGCGTGTATGTATCCCGTGTAGGCACTATATGACTAAACATTATAGTTTGACATTTCCAAAAAAATATCTCGAGAATCACCACTAAATTGCTCACTGACTAAGCTACATCCAACAACGCTCTAACAAGCCACACAAAAGAGTGAATGTTAATATCTTAATAGTAGCAAATAAATGAAAAATTCAGGTCAGCGGTTGAGAAATAGTTGTGCAAAAAAAGCTATTCTTAGAAAGAATGTATAAGTAAATAAAAACGTGAAGGAGGATTCGGTCTCCTTTTGATCGTTTGTTTGCATTTCTTTTTAATGTCTAATTGAAAGGGTTATTTTAATACGTAGGATGTGTAAATTTACAACATAGACAGAAGAAGATTTTTTCTTCTGTCTATGTTCACAACGTTGAAAAATAATTATAATTTTCCATTCTTTATCACGAATTTTTTATGTCTAGGAACTAAATAAACTGGAGAAATAAAGAATCGATTTTTATGAGAAAAAATAACAATTAAAGGGTTAATAATGTGGGTCCGATTTCTTGATCGAAATTCTTTTTTCGATACCTTTTTTTTTGCGCTTTCGGTATCATCTGCATCAAGAAATTTCACGTCACCGTGAGTGTCTCAAAAAAACGTACCGCGATCCCATCATTTCTTTTGTAAATTAAAACAAGGAAGAGGAAGAACTCTTGACGTCCTTGATTAAAACACTCGTCCAGAAAATAATCATATCCCGTGTACCGAGCCGTGTTCGTGCCTAATCGTAAAAAGTAATCAAAATCTCGTAATTTTTGTGATTCAACCCTCAATTTTATTGCACAAACTGAGTTTTAATGAAAATATAGCCTGGAAGCCAATTAACCCCTCCAAAATCGAAATATCCAACGCAATAAATAAAATAAATAAATAAAATCTTCTTGTCGGTAGAAAAATCGTCGGTAAAAAGTGACGACAAAATCGCTTGGTGACGAAATTTATTACCGAAGAATATTTTTGACCGAGGAATTTTTTTGGCCGACGAATTTATCTATTGAAAGATCATATTTGCATTAAATATATTCGCAATCTTCGATTTTCTTTTACTTTTTAATATACAAAAGTGTCAATTTCAGGCTTTGATTGATAATACAAAGTCAAAGAAGCTACTATGTGAGAGTATGGTACTAATGACCCAGTTTGAATTTGTTTACATTGCTTTGAATCGCGTGCCAAAAAAACCGTTGATGAGAGGTAGCCAATCAGATTCGTGCATTTTCAATCAAAACAATAATACCACGGGATTTCATCTACATATTGTTCAACAGCCAATAGAATTCTTCGCCAGATGCAGAATCCTGTATCCCCATAAATACTCGGCCTAATACAAGTTCGGCGGTACACGTCGAAATCTTTTTATATAGATAGCGTAAGCCGGTCTTCTCGCTTAGCTAAACCGCTAACGGAGCGCCCTTCGAAGATTTAGTTCAGTTACAGTTAGTTAATTGGTGCAAGTATTGGAATTTCGCTGACCAATAGTATCGGAATCTTTTTAACCAATATTGCCGTTGGGATCGGAATTTTGTTGGCTAGTATTGCAATTAATATCGGAATTTTGTTGGCTAATATTGCAATTGGTATCGGAATTTTTCAATCAATATCACCGTTGGTATCGGAATTTTTTGATCCATATTGTAACTGGCATCGGAATTCCGCTAAGGAATTCAAATAAGGTATCGGAAATTCCGGTAATGTGTTTGTTGCTTTTGTTACGGAAATTCCGTGTCGTCCACTAGGGGGTAACGGACTATATCTGGAACGGCCCAATTTGGATCGTGGTGATTATGGGTATGGCGACCATCAAAACATTGTTCTGTTCGCGCCGCCCGCTCGCATCATATTTTTCACCGAGTTTTCCAGTGCGGAGATGCGTTAAAAATCTGGGAAAAATCCAGAAGAACAACTTCTTCAAATGTGTTATTTTTTTTGGGGGGGAGGGGGTTTCAGGCGATATTTCAAAAACCCATAAATTTTACCGCCCGCCTGCATCAATTTTTGAGACCTTCTGCTTCTACCTATTTTTTGATGGCCGCCTAAGAGAGTCTGGTATATATATTATGTATATATCTTTTATTGACTTCAGAATCTATCAAAACTAATGGACAACCTGGTGAGGGAACGTCCAAGAAAATAAAGATTGGTATGTTACAATTTCAATTCCTTTCTTTATGGTTTTTAAGTTAGTAGACAAGTAGAGATTTTACAGTGTTATTATGGAAGGAAAAAAATTTGAATTATTAATTTATAATAAGCACTAATGAAATCTTCTTTCTTCCTTTTTCAGAGAAACAAAACAGTGGAGAAAAGAATAATGGTAAGAGTTTAATTTCACATACCTGACATGTCATTTTTGGTTTCCAATTAAAAACGCCTAGCCAATCAACTGCTCACAACATCATTCCAACTATTTCAGGTAGTAATTCATCTTTTTGTCTTTCTTAAAGGATTGAAATGGGAGTACACGACAGCTCCGCCAAAGAATATATTTCAGGAACTGCCACAAGGATCCAGAAGAAAGACCAAAAAAGGTTAGTCCTTCATGCTTCCAAATTGTATGTTGTGACGCGGATGTTGCTTCGTTAGAGGTCAATTTTGAAAAGAAATCGCGGTCACATGTGTTTTTCACTTGTTATGATTCTAAAGTTGCGCATATTTTCTAAGAAAAAATCTACTTTGCTATTACTTTGTATCTAAAAACAATGTATGTCTTCTTTATTGTGTTTTTAGGCTGTAATCAATAATTACAACCTGAAATGAGATGGATGGATGAGAAAATTATAATAGTTCTTTTTTATTTTATTAATTAGATACAGACTTTTTATTATTGGTTTTACACTAGGAATTGTTTCAACTTTGTTCTAAATTGTGGCTTCACATACTAAGACTTTAGACGGTGCGAATTAGATACTAGATCATTTTTTATGTGTGCTCATGTGGCATGACTTATTGCTATTAGCGGAAACCTCTTAACAATTTCAAACCATAAAAACTTGTTAAAAAACAATCTTGATGCTTGTCTGAAAAAGACAATGGTTGGTAATGAAAATTACTGTTTTAGAAGCAACAGAAGGTGATTCTTTAAACTTTGTTCATCCACAATTTTATTGATGTATATCAATAAGCAATCGAGTCAGGTTAGGGGGCAATTGATCGGGTTAATATAATATGCCAGATACCGACCGAGTCCAGTCCAGTGAAAAGCAAGAAACGTTGATTGGTTCTTAAAATTAATTCATTAAGCTGTTTTTTATTCAAAACACAGACCTATATTCCAATATTTGTTAAGCTAAAACAAAGCATTGTAAATTTTCTGGACTTACAAAAAGAACACAATGTATTGTTAACTATAAACAATAAACTGACGTAACGTGCATTTTTGTTCTATTTTTATTGATTAAAAAAACTACAAACGTTTTGCACCATCATCACATTTTTTTATTTGCCAGTCGGACTGATATTTGATTGCTATAAATCTCAATCGATTCTCTTTAAAAATACTTTTTCGAACTTTGAAAAATGTTCTCATTTTGATAATCTGAAAAGTAATTTTAATGTTTTTCTTTTGAGGCACATTAAAAATACTTTTTTCAAATTTTGAAAAATGTTCTCATTTTGATAATCAGAAAAGTAATTTTAATGTATTTCTTCTGAGGCACATTAAAAATACTTTTTTTTAAGTACTGCAAAATGTCCTCATTTTGATAATCTGAAAAGTAATTTTAATGTATTTCTTCGTAGACACTTTAAAAATACTTTTTTTAAGTTTTGCAAAATGTCCTTATTTTGATACCTGAAAAGTAATTTTAATATATTTCTTCTGAGGTACATTAAAAATACTTTTTTCGAATTAAGATGTATTTCTTTTAGGATACATTGGAAATATTTCTTTGAATTTTGGTTAATCTATTTATTCAGAAAATCTGAAAAGTAATTAAAATATATTTTTTCTTAGATACGTCAAAAATGCTTTTAAATTCTTCAAAACGTTCTTATTTTGATACTCTGAAAAGTAATTAAAATGTACTTCTTTTTGGATACATTAAAAATACTTTTTTTTTAATTCTGCAATGTATTTCTTCTTAGACACATTAAATATACTTCTTCTTAATTTTGCAAAAATTTCTTATTTTGATAATCTGAAAAGTAATTATAATATATTTTATTGAAAATGCTTCTTTGAATTTTGCTTAATGTATTTTATTTAAGAATATGAAAAACAATTGAAAAATACTATTTAAAATATGTTTATTTTATAGGCTTCAAAACTACTTATATAAGTTTTACTTTATATATTTCATTTTGCAGATATGAAAAGTAATTGAAATATATTTCTTCCTGAAAAGATAAAAATACTTCTTTGAATTTTGATAAATGTGTTTTTTTTGCTGATATGAAAAGTAATTAAAATACATTTCTTTCTGAAAAAATAAAAATGGTTCTTTTAAGTTCTGCTAAAAGTATTTATTTTGCTAATCTGAAAAGTAATTAAGATGTAATTCTGTTTGGATAAATAAAAGTACTTTTTCAAATTCTGACATAAGTGTCTATTTTGCCAATCTGAAAAGTAATTAAAATATATTTCTTCCTGAAAAAATAAAAATACTACTTTAAATTCTGCTAAAAGTATTTAATTTGCCAGTCTGAAAAGTAATTAAAATATATTTCTTTCTGAAAAAATAAAAATACTTCTTTAAATTCTGCTAAAAGTATTTATTTTGCCAACCTGAAAAGTAATCAAGATGAATTTCTTTTTGGATTAATGAAAATACTTCCTCAAATTCTGCTAAAAGTATTTATTCTGCCAATCTGAAAAGTAATTTAGATAAATTTCTATTGGATAAATAAAAGTACTTCTTCAAATTGTGCTAAAAGTATTTATTTTGCCAGTCTGAAAAGTAATTAAGATGAATTTATTTTGGGATAAATAAAAATACTTCCTCAAATTCTGCTAAAAGTATTTGTTTTGCCAGTCTGAAAAGTAATTTAGATGAATTTCTTTTTGGATAAATAAAAGTACTTCTTCAAATTCTGTTAAAAGTGTTTATTTTGCCAACCTGAAAAGTAATTAAAATATATTTTTTCATTGATAATTAAAAGTACTTCTCAAAATTCTGCTAATAATTAATTAAAATAGATTTCTTTTCAAGTACCTGAAAAATAATTTTTTGAATTCAGCCAAACCTTTTTTTTTTGCTATTTGAAAAGTGATTTAAGTTTAGTTTTTTGGATGCCTTAAAAGTACTTTTTCACATAACTAAATGTATTTATTTTCCTACAAAAAGAGATTCTTTCCCTTATACCTTAAAACTACTTCTTTTCATTTACTGTAATGTTTTTTAATGCTACTATTGTAAAATAATCTGGAAATGCTGTAAAAAGAAACTAATTAAAATGTGTTGAAAAAGTGATTGATATGTCCACTTTTTCAAAAAAAACTACTTTAAAAGTAATTTAAAAAGTAAAAAAAAAAAAGTAGTTTTAAAGTAGTTTTCGATTTTGTAGTGTTGTTGGCCAGTTTGGCAGCCTTTGTACTACGTGTCAGGGTAAGAAGCATTCCATCAACAGCAGGATCTATATTTTCATTGTTGGCCCCATGAATAGCTTTGGTAACATTCAAAGTTTCTGTGAACCTTCTTTTCTTTGATGAGCTATCAAGACATGTAGGTGCTGCAAGTCGCCTTTTTCTCTTTGCCTCTGAAACAGTTACAATTCGTGTTTTCTTTTCATTTGTTTCAAGTTGTTGTTTTAAAAGTTTGGCCTGATTTTCTTTGTATCGAATTTTATAGCTTTTCACAGTTTTTTCCTGTTCTGCCAAAATTGTTTGAAAGCTTGAAATTTCTTTCTTGTTTTTGGCATTTTGCCCGATGAATTGGTTTTTTTGATGTAGTTTTTTAGAACCCTTTGCTGGCATTGAGATGGTTGTAACATGAAATACCTTAAAATAGACCAAATAAACCATAAATCAATAGAAAAAAACACACAGAAAAATTAACAAATGTTCCCATAACGATTCAAAATATTATATTTACAAGTAAACACCATTTTGTCACGGTTAACGTTGAAATCAATGGTGACAGGAGAGCTCTCTGACACCTCAACAACACCACGACTACTGCCACGTAATGTTTTAGTAAGATAACTTTTCACATTAAGAATCTCTTTATTATTCTCATCTTTCATCAACTTACCTAAATGGCAAGTAAGTGTCCCTTTGTGATGGTACTTGATATGATAACTTTTTGGTCGGCGTTTCAGACCAAGGACACAATTCACTGTTCTTCCGTAATCGGTAGGACTGTTCCGGGTTGCACGGTAAAATTCCCAAAACACCAGTCTATGAAGTTTCGATTTGACAACAATCTTCCCACCACTTTTCAAATTTTTTTTGAGTGCTATTCTGCGTTTGACAGATGCCAATGTATCTTTGAAAGTTAACTGTAGCAGAGGTTTCACGATAATTTTTTCTGTTCCAAGCTTTTCAAAACTGTCTTGAGTCATTTTTCATATTTTTAAATATCTATTTTTAATGTATATACTGTATCTTAAAAGTAGCGAAAGAGATATTATAGATATAAAACAGGATGAGGATGATCAACAAGGACTACCGGTGAACCAGAAAGTTGAAAGTGGCTTGTTGTTCTAGCCTTATGAAAAGAGTTGAATTTGAAAACAATAACAATATATCTACTGAACACTTGAGTTGAGTAGAGTGTATTATATGGTTTTAAAAGAACTGATATACTCAGGGCATAGGTATCAAATGTCAAAAATTGCATTCATTCAAATAATTCTAGTAGTCTGAGAGACACAGTTCACCTAAGGGCGTTGGTGGGCGTTAGAAAAAGCTATTTTGAAAATAAAATTTCTCAAAATCAAAGCATGATATTGAAAAACTAAAACGACAGAAATGTCACTCAAACCTTCCTTTATCGAAAGAAAGTCAACCATAACCCATTATATTAGCCACAAGAACGTTTTTATGTGTTCTTAGTGAGCAGGCAGAAGAAATTTCAAAATATAGCGCTCAAAAAGCTTTCTTGAAAACATACCATGTCCATCTCCAAGCTAACAAATACAGGTTTGTTGTAATGCTCCACCATTTTACTTTCGAAAAAAACCAGAGTTATATCAAAAAGAATAAAATACAGACCAGAATGAGAAAAATAATTACTGCATTAATCACAAAACCACGACCACGGTAATTTGACGCCCGCCCCAGCTATAATCCCGGTGAAAAAAAGTGGGCGATTTTGCGCCCGCCAATTTCCCGCCGTGTCTGGTTTGTTGATTTGTGTTTTTGTTGACGTCTTTGCTAATTTTCTGGCTGCTCCTCTTTCTTTGTTGAAAAAATTACGTATATCGTTCTTCTTTCTGTGATTTTCTGTAAAAGTAGTGCTTTCACTTTTCCTCTTTTGTTTGTTGGGTTTTCTTAGACAAGTTTGGGAGCCATATCTCGAGGAAATTTTGTTATGCTATCACGACCAACGTTAGGAATAGGTGCTGGAGAGGAGAAAGGAGTAAAAAAATTCCCAATAATCACCTCGTCTTTGGGTTGGCAATAAAGTTTTTCAACCAATTGTTTATACCGCTCAAGTAACAAATGGTTTTTGACAGTACCAGGTAACGTAACCGATACAATGCATTGAATCTCCAATCCGCCTTGCAAAAGAGGAGACCTCCTGTAGTGGGAACTTGTTATCTTCGATTTAACAACTGCTCCTCGATCGATCAGGAATTTGGTTGGTCGTGATATTTCCCTCGGAAGATGGCCGACTGTAACATCATCGCCAGTACATGTTTTGATGCTAAAGTAATCAAAATCATTTCCAATTTCGTGATAGCATAACAAAATTTCCTCGAGATATGGCTCCCAAACTTGTCTAAAGATATGATATCCACGGACGGCTGAGGTGAATTCGAAAGTTTTGCTGTGGTTTGCCATGTTTTGCTTTGTTTTCGATGTTTGCAGGCGCAAAAGGAATCAAACATTTGAATCTTTTGGGTGGCTGAATTCGAATTCGAAAGGATGCGGACGCAAAAGCAACCACCTTTCGAACGTTTTCAAATCAAATCGAACGTTTTTTTATCTCTTTTTTTGACAAATATTTTTGAGATTCTGCATTCAATTTTGTAAACAAACAGACCATGGAACCTCTTGGGTGTTTAGATACTGAAGCTATTGAAAATGAGGTATCTAAATCAACAAGCAAAAAAGAGGATGTTATACAGTCTACACTCCTCAACAACGTTTTCTCATCGCAGAATATGCAAAAGAAAATGGGACATCAAGAGCAGCTCATCACTTCAAACCAAAATATCCTGGAATCAATGAAAGTACCATCAGAGGTTTCTTGTCAAAGTATGACAGAGAAACAAGAGCTGCTGAAATTGAATCTAGACAACAAATGCAAGTAATTGTATCTCAACCGAGAGGACACCCAAAAATGCTTGGTGAAATTGATGATATGGTGCAGAGATATATCAGGGTAAGTAGACACAACTCATATAGTCGCATATTCTTTTTGAATTAAAAATATTTCAACTCTTCAAAGTCTACTGTCTGTATCACAACAATTTTCCTCTGTTGTTATACCGTACTTTTTCTAAACAAACATCTTTCATTCTTTACAGGGCGTTCGGAACCGTGGTGGTGTTATCTCCCGAGTGATCGCAAATGCTACTGCTTCTGCCCTCATCAAACGACACCCTGAATTCGAGCTCTCCCATATTAATCTTGAAAAAACCGCCTGGTGGAAAAGCTGTTTTCGTCGTATGGGCTTTGTAAGAAGAGCTGCAACAACGGGTAAAGTCCCCATTTCTGAAGAAGTTCGAAAAGAAGTCGAAATGACCTACTACCACTCCATCGTAACTACCATCGAGACCAAGAAAATTCCTCCGTCATTAGTCATTAATCTGGATCAAACACCATCTAAGTTTGTCCCTGGCTGTAACAAAACATTGGCTCCAAGAGGTTCTAAAAGCGTCGCCATCAAGGGTTCAACCGACAAACGAACTATAACTGCAACATTCAGCATTACTATGGATGGTAAATTTCTTCCTATGCAAATCATTTATGGGGGAAAGACCAAGAAAAGTATTCCAAAAGTCGACTTTCCCGACAGCTTTCATGTTACTGCTAATCCAAAACACTACAGCAACGAAGAGGAATCTCTTAAAATGATGGAGCATATCATTATCCCGTACGTGCAAAAGGAACGCAAATTATTAAATCTTCCTGTTGATCATCCTGCCCTGCTCATCATGGACGTCTTTAAGGGTCAAATGACAGACCCAGTGAAGAAATTTTTGAAAAAGAATCACATCATTTTACAAAAGGTACCAGCAAATCTCACTTATTTATTCCAGCCTTTGGATGTTCAAGGTGGCCCTAATGGTTACGCAAAGCGCTTCATGAAAGATAAATTTACCGTTTGGTATTCGGATAAGGTACAGCGTCAAATGAATACAGGGAAAGCCCTCGAGTTAATCGAAATTGATCTAAAGTTAAGCATTTTGAAGCCTCTTCATGCTAAATGGCTACTGGAGCTTTTCAATCACATGACATCTGAAGAAGGAAAGAAGGTTAATATGAAAGGTTGGGAAGTTGCTGGAATTTCAGGAGCTGTCAACGAAGGTATTGCTGGTTTGCCTTCATTGGACCCTTTCCATGATATCGACCCATTAAGCTCTTCCCCAATAGTCACTCGATAAAGATCATCAAAATATGTATATCCATGAATCTGGTGACGCTGACGATAAGGACGATGAGGATTGGGTTGATAGTGATGGGAATTGTTTCGATCTATTCAACGATCCAGAAACGGATGAAGAAGATTCTCAACCAGATGATAACGAGGACTAATAGAATTTATGACTTCTTTTCTTTACAAATATATACATTCTTTTGAAAATTCAAAATTATTGCTTCGTTATTATCACTGAGTATTTGCCCTCCCCTACGACATCTTTTGAAACAAAACATATCTAAATACACTTTATTCTTCATTATTTGTGTTTGAAAAGAGCTCTACAGTTTCTATTTTTTGAAAAAATCTCAACCGTTTCGAAGTTTTTTATTGGTCTACTGTTCGATCTTTTAGTCTTCAGGTTTTGAATTTTCGAAAAAAGCCCACTTGTCGCGAAATTCGCGAAATTTAATCCTCGCGAAAATTTACAATTCCGGTCCTCGCGAAAATAAGTTCCGCGAAAATTAAATAATTTTTGAAAAAAATTGCCTCGCGAAAATAAGCTCTCGCGAAAATTAATTCCCTTAAGTTATTTGATTGATTTTTATTCCCTTCGCGCATTGTGGAAAAAGTGATTTAAACGAAATTTTTCTTACGCTTTCTTATCACATCTTATCACACAAGTTGTGATAAGAGAAGAGAAGAGCTTTTTTGCGTGTATTGCAATATGGAACCACACTCTTCGACAGATGAAGATGGAGAAAATGCTACACAAGAAGTAGCAAGACAACCTAATCAAAAGAAGGTGAAACCTAAAAAAGCACTTCGCCAAGAACCATTAAAAAGATTGCTAAAATCTTTTCTTGTTTCAAACCTTGTAAAGAATTATTTGACAATCGGAATTAGAATACTTTGGGCTGAGAAAGATTACTCTGATATGTACGAAAGAAGGACGGAACTGGAGAACATGATTAAAGAAATGGAGGAAGTGGCAGTGTTTATAACATCCATTACAGCAATGGAAAAACACGAGCAAACGATGACAGGTTTTGCCGTTTGGTTGGCATTTGATTGGCCGGCAATTACCGTGAACGAGTTCGAGCATCACATTTGCAAAATGGTCATAGAGAGAGGGTTCAATGTATCATCATGCACTGTATTGAGAGGAAGAGGTAAAATCTTATTTTAAATTGTTTTGAATTTCTTGGATTTCTAAAATTGTACCAAATTATTTTTTCTTAACAAAGAGGATAGAGTCACGAATCTGAATCCGTTGCACGCTTTCTTTTATAAGAATACTGTTTTCTGATTTCCTGATAAATAATCATAACTCATTGGTCAGTTTATTCATAAACATTCTTATGAAAAAAAGCGTTGTATCACATGTTTTGGCCGATTTGTTACACCTTGTCACATCTTGTGACAAGTTTCTTACAGACTAAAATTTTGGAAAATATCTAGATCCGCATCTGTTATCACATGTTTTGGCCGATTTGTTACACCTTATCACAGCTTGTTACACCTTGTCACAGCTTGTGACAAGTTTCTTACAGACTAAAATTTAGAAAATTTAGATCCGCAACTGTTATCACATGTTTTGGTCGATTTGTTACGCCTTATCACAGCTTGTTACACCTTGTCACAGCTT
>JAUJPO010070367.1:0-11842 GCA_032270745.1 Tiaropsis multicirrata
TGATACATTGATAGTTTTATACATTGATGGATTGATACATTGGTGGATTGATGAATTGATCGCTTGATACATTGATAGTTTGATACATTGATGGATTGATACACTGATACATTGATGAATTGATCGCTTGATACATTGATAGTTTGATACATTGATGGATTGATACATTGGTGGATTGATGAATTGATCGCTTGATACATTGATGGATTGATACATTGGTGGATTGATGAATTGATCGCTTGATACATTGATACACTGATACATTGATGGATTGATGGATTGATCGCTTGATACATTGATAGTTTGATACATTGATGGCTTTATACATTGGTGGATTGATGAATTAATCGGTTGATACATTCATAGTTTGATAGATTGATGGATTGATCGCTTAATACATTGATCGCTTGATCGCTTGATACATTGATCGCTTGATACATTGATCGCTTGATACATTGATGGATTGATGGGTTGATGGATTGATGGATTGATGGATTGATCGCTTAATACATTGATCGCTTGATACATTGATCGCTTGATACATTGATGGATTGATACATTGATGGATTGATGGATTGTTACATTGATCGATTGATACATTGATCGATTGATACACTGATAGTTTGATACATTGATACATTGATCGCTTGATACCTTGATCGCTTGATACATTGATAGTTTAAAACATTGATGGATTGATGGATTGATGGATTGATACATTGATAGTTTAAAACATTGATGGATTGATGGATTGATACAATGATACATTGATACATTGATAGTTGAAATTATTGATGGATTGATGAATTGATACATTCATAGTTTGATACATTGCTACATTGTGAGATTGATGCATTGATGCATTGATACATTGATGGATTGATGGATTGTTACATTGATGGATTGGTTAATTGATGGATTGTTACATTGATGGATTGGTTAATTGATGGATTGGTTAATTGATAGGTTGATACGTATATAGTTTGATACATTGATCGATTTTCAAGCTTCAAAAGTTGCGCTAAGGTTTGCGAACTTTTCCCAATAGGGGCTTCTTTTATTCGAGTTGCCCTCTCAGTCTGGTCAATAACTTTCTCCTCCTTTAGGAGATTTTAAAATTAGAAAGCCTTAATTGTATTGATCAGATTTCAGATTTTGTTCTGGAATTTTTTTTTTCTATCTTTTATGATGTTAAATTTTATTTTTTTTCACAGGTAAGTGGCAACGAGGGCACAGTTATGAATGCCGAAATGTCGTCTGGCATTCACAAAGACCTCAAGAAAACACGAGAAGACGTGACTCAGATTAACAAGACTGTCAGCAACATAAGTCAAAACCTTTCCGACGTTGATCTTCGCCACCAACTCCACGAAAACACCACTTTCGATGGACACATGGTCTGGAAGATTGATAACTTTGAAACAAGATATCAGCAAGCGGTAATTGGTAAAACGACAGCTCTTCACAGTGCACCTTCGTTTACCACCCGCTACGGATACAAGTTTTGCGCACGTCTTTATTTGAACGGAGACGGCATGGGTAAAGGCACTCACGTGTCACTTTTCTTCGTCCTGATGAAATCTGAGTTTGATACTCTCTTGGAATGGCCCTTCAACAAGAAAGTGACGTTCACGCTGATCAACCAAGATAACCAGGAAAGGAACGTTGTCGAAACCTTCAACGCTGATGTCAATTCTTCAAGTTTCAAGAAGCCAACCAAACACATGAATATTGCTTCGGGATGTCCGTATTTTGTGTCGCAGGAAAAGTTGCGGAAAGCAAACTCTGGCTTCATCAAAGATGGGTGTTTTTTTTTAGAGATCAAAGTAAAATAACCGTAAAGGTTATTAAAAGCGACGACCAATCACGATATAATTTTCTAGCTCACTCTGAAAGACCTTTTGCACTCATTAGCAAAAGTAATAAGTTTATTTTAAACTACATCCTTATCTTTAGCTTCTTGAGATTCATTTCACAATCGCCGTTACATTTGTACAAAATTAACTATACCCAACGATTTCCGATTTTTGAAAGCTCTTATGAACAATACCTAATAAACTTTGTATCCTATCAACTGTTTGTTAACCAGTGGAAATTACAGACCATCCGAATCCGCAAATGTCGTTGTCAAAGATGTTCATCTTTGCAAAATCGTTTTGATTTAAAATTAACACCATCAAAATTGACAAATATTCTACCGTCTTGGCATGTAAAGTCTCTTACGATAAGAAATCGCTCGTCAGCCGCCCATGTAAACAGACTTTTTAACAAAATATATGCTTTGAAGAATTTTTCAAGTTCCTTTGTATTTCAATTGGGACGACAGCAATTAAGATATACTCGCTACATACCACAAACTTCATCGTATATCAAGTTTGCAAAATGGGAAAATAATCTTCGATGGAATAACTTAACAGCTTTTGACAGCTTTTTAATTGATAAAATCGCACAGAAAAGCCCATCGAGATTGGTATACTCGAAATATTTGAATATACCACATTATACAGAACATTCTTTACAACCATCACAGTTTAAATTTGCAACATCAAAGCTGCCATCAAAACGGGTGAAAATATCACCCCATGGTGCTAAACATTTAGAACATTGTATTTTTCCGATCCCTAAGGAAGTAGTTTTTAGCGCTTCAGTATTGAAAGTGTCGTTGGATTATTGTCGTCAAAGGCCATCGTCGGAATATTTTCCGGGTATCGTACTCGTGAATTTTCGTCGAACCCGAAACGATATTTTTTTCAAAGGACAACTGCTAGAAACTGTTCTCGAAAAACAGATGCTTGTTGATGAGCTTATGGAAGAGGATGTAATTTGTTCTGTGTCCAAGCACGGCATACCGCTGTCTAAACAAGCCTCTGTTAAACATTTAAAGTTCGATGATTTTTGTTTGTCAACATCAAAAAAAACTCAGCAGATTCGGAACGATGTCTCCTGTCACGAACTAGATATTTGTTCAGTCAACAAAGAAGCAGAAACACTTTTGGGATCGTTGGACGATATTACATTTTCAGAAGTGGACCTCAAATTTGGACAATCGACAGGTAGAAAATTGAATTATGATGATGACAAAACTAAAAAAAATATTTTATTTTTTCCACTAATCACAGTGAGTTATGTCTTTTTTGGCAATTGGGCTTTTCTGGTGTTTTTTTTTTTTTCGAAAACCAAAATAAGTGAAAAAAAGCAAAGGCTTCGTTCTTCATCAAGACTCTTGGAAATACCTCCTTGTTTTGGGGTGATTTCAAATCTGTTTTGACGAAGCTTCGAAAATTCTTTGTCGTCTTTGTGATTGTGGTTCTTCATTGAATATACTTCTTGAGTTTTTCAATCTTGAGTCTCGTTGTTTTTGTTTTCGGAGTGATTAAATATTACTTGATTTGATTATTATTTTATATAGTAGTTAATAATTTTTTCTTATGTAAAGAACCGTGTATGTTAAGTGCGATTTATATCATTCATTTCTATACTTTGTATATAACACAGGAAAAAATCATTAATCCACACCCGTGTAAAAATTAATTTCCTACGGTAGGAAAGTATATGTTTCACACGGCTATCACACGGGTGGGATCCTGCATTGTATCACACGGGTGTGGAATGGCAAATAACACGCAATAATGTCACACCTGTAAAAATAGTTTTTCGCAGTGTATTATAAAACTTAAAAATAAATCTTTAGCTAAAATAAACGCTATTAATATTTTTTATTTCTACATTTTATAAGGTTATTACTTGTATTTTTCTTAAAAAAATTTACAGAAGAGATGTTTACTTGTGGTTGTTAATAATTAAATCTCGAAAAGTTTGTAGAACAAAGGCATTTTATTTAGACAGAAATTTTAAAACACCCTACCTTTTATTATCAGATTAAATTTTTATCGGACGAAATTAAAATTCGGACCTTTTGCTAAATTTTTGTTTTAAATTCATAAAATATTACAACATTATATTTGATAATCACGTTATCTGAAGATACAGCAGATTGTTATCAAGCTGACGTTACAGTGATTTTCATTTTCGGATCTGAGATCTAAATCCACCTTTGATCCCTAAACTACGAACCACTTCGGTCTACTGCAGAGAACCGCAGCGCAGCGGAATACGACAGCGGCCCCAAAAACAAACACAGAGTTTAATTTTCAACTTTTTCAAAGTTAAAATGGAGGGTAGTGTGTTTTAAAATATACTGTGTACTGTCCTTATGCACCAATTAAACATTTGTGTGCATTTGTTTCTAAAATACTACAATGAGAATGATTATTTGCTTTGTTTTGATTATTGCTATTTTTGGGAGTCTGCTAAATCACGTACCCTAGTGGCTGAAAAAAATTGCATAAAAAATTTATTAATTGACAATATTACAGCCATCCAATTTAAAATCTTCCCATCAATTCAAAATTGGGTTCATCGGGCATGCTCGATGAACGTAAATAGACCTTTTCATAAATTACGTCACGACAAACGACTGCCCCGATATCATACAATTACCAAGGTGATTATGTCTCATGAGACTCAAAATATGACACATCTATCAATGGAGTCAAGTTTTGATAAGCTCCCTTGGGATACCATAGCGCCTAATTCAAAACGAGGAAGGCGAAGAATCCGGACATTTTCCTTTTCTCGAAATCAATCTTCGTAACGGTTGAATTAACAAATCCGTCTTCAATGTGTGAATACTTCCTAAATGGATGGCTCGACTTGAGAAACACGTGAACCAAACCATAGCGTTTTCGACCATCTTTGATACTGAAAGAGCCAAAAACATCGACTCGAGAGTATGTGAATGGTGCAACTGCAGCAAAGTCAGGTATCGATCGTCAGGTAGATCTGCTTTTTGTTATTGCGTGGGTTTCCATCGCATCTTTCGTCGACAGGTGACGCATTTTGTTGGCTTTAATTAGTATTTTACTATGTATACGGCCCAACGTTAAATAAAGTGAAAATAAAATAAATAAAATAAAATTTGAAGATCGAACTTTTCACGATTAAGGTACATCCAATGTTCCAAAAACCAGCTGAACGAATGCTGTTTATAGCGATTCCACGATCACAATGATTTCTGATGAAACTAACTGACAATTAATGATGCCAGTAGGCTTTTGTTCGAGATGATGACAGGATGCTTGAGATCTAATTCGATTGTACTTCGACAAATTCGAACACCATTGCTGTCGATGAATGGGTTGAGCTTCGTAAGGTTTGAACTTTTATGCAATGCTTTGTTGTTTATGAGCTGTTCGACTTCTTGGGTGAGATAGGTATGTTGGTGTCGTTGGATGATTTTCTTTTCTGCAATTTGAAGGGGTTCGGTCGACACAGTTCGAGGTTTTTTCTTGGTCCACGACAACAATATTACGCTTTAGTCGAAACCGCGAAGACAATCTATTGAGAAGGTTTCTTAACCAATCATCAGCGACGATGTTGGTTTTCATAACTCTGATATTCTTGACTTCTGGATCGTCCAATGTTAAGTCATATTTCTCGGCTTTGGATGCAGCAATTTTGTTGGTTTCGGAACTGAGAAAGTCGTCAACGTGAAATTTGCTTTGTTGTCTTCGGCAGTACATTTGAGAGCATGATGGTGATGAATATATACGGTCATTCAATATTATTGTAGGTTCTAGGTAGTGTCTCTATTTGGCCACCAAAGTAAGCGAAATAAATCTTGATGTTCCTCAGGATAGAAAATTTTTTTTGACTCACCCATAACAGCGTCATTACGAAATCGACAGAGGATGCCAACTAACGAATTGATCAGGTCTGGGCTTTGAATTCTTTTTTTTTAGACATCGACCAGCGAATGTTGCGCTGCAAAAAAAAATCTTTTCCTTTCTTCTGAGGATGATGGACACCATGGTGGGGTACATACCAGACTTTTTCTTCGTTAGGAGACGTTCTTCACACTTGACAACATACTTATTGGACAAAAGCTCTTTCATAAATTGAACGTAACCTTCACGAAATTGATCATTACTGTCGACCTTCTTCTTTAACCACAATGTTCGATTGTATGCTTGAGAGCGGTTGTTGGGCATCGAGATTAGAACGAAATGGTACAGGTAGCACATAATGTGATTCTTCTAACTTGGCTTGGGTGTCCATCATTTCCACGAAACGTCGATCTTCTACTGACTAACTGCATGGGTTTTTGCTGGACACTACAAAATTAAAGTGATACATTTGGAGCATCATGTCTTTCATGGATGTTTCTTTTACGTTTAACGTGGATTGAACGATTGTCGTACGTCTGCAACTGATTGAACCATCTTGGCGACAACTTTTAGGACCAGTTATACACCAACCAAAGAGTGTTTTGAATGAATAGGGTCCATTTCTCTGTGAATTAACGACTTCCAAAGGTTCAATGGCGTGAATACAGTTGACACCGATCAGAATACCTAACTGCAGGTTAGATGCATCCTGTGGTACGTATTTTAGGAGATGCTTCAGATAACTGTACTTGGTTAACGAACATTTTGTTGGAATTTCTCCTGGCTCAGTTGGAAGCTTCTGTCTGGAGAATAACCTTGGTAGGCGAACATCTTTGCAACCTTTGATGACGAAATACGGCTATACGATTAAGTCATTGACAACTGACGATGATACAGATACCTCATTGTTCAAATTTTCTATTGTTATTGAAGTTGTAAATCATTTATCATTTAGGTTTGGTAGCTGCTGTAGCTCTTTTCTAAAGGCGACTAATTTTCTAAAGACTCTATATGGGTCACCATACTGATCTTTGAGCATTTGAAGGGCATGAGGGTAGCCAGTGGATGAAGATTCCTGAATGCAATTTCGACAAGACTTCAGGAGCTTCAAAAAAAGTACCGTGACCACCGTACCCTGATTTTGCCTACGTGATTCCCCCAGGGAAAATATGGCTTAGAAGGAAATGAACAATTCTTATGGGGGAGCTGGTGACCACTGAGGAAACTTTATAAGCATTTACTTCCGGAAAAAAAGTTTGTATATTGAAAACGCAAGCTTCCTCGATGGATTCTTATCAGTAGTATTCTCAAAAAAAATTATATTGTGTAAAAGGCTAAGTACAAAATTTACTCTGAAGACTCGTCGGTTTTGTCAAAGAGTTTTGAAAAAAGAAATTCCATTATTTTGAAAAAGAAAGCAAAAAAGGGAAATTGATTTATTTACTTATCAATTTAGATACAAGTAAAGGCATTTCCACAATATTCATTCAATATTCACAAAATTCATTTAAGCCATTTCAGAGTCTTTGAGGATGTAGAAAAAATTCGTAGGGGGCTGGGGCGCAGCTATCAAGCTCGATCAAATGGATTAAGATGCAGTTCAGTGCCCTAAACAGACCCAAAATCCTTTTTTCATTTTCCTAGACCTAGAAATTGTAGAAACTGATTCTTATTTACTGTCATTTAAAAAATTTCGTTTTCAGACAGATATTATGGAGAATATTATATTGATCTGACAAAGACCCTTTTGATGATGTGCCAGTTGTTACAGTAGCGTAAAAGCTTCTTGGGAGACCAAACATGGCGCCCTTCTTAGAGGTTTTTCAAACTTGGCGCCCTTCTCCTTTAAAGTCAAAACGTTTTTGTTGAAAAAATAGTCACATCAGAAATCGTTTATATTACTTGATATGTTCATCCAAGGAACTTTAATTCAATGAACACGTATTTGAAAACAAGGGAGGGGACGAATTAGTATTGTAAGTGAAAGTGGGATGCAATATTTTGACTAAGGAGGCCCCACCCTGGCTGGGGCCGACGAAAATAAGGTGTTTAACTTTGGCTTAAAAAGTGATCTATTTTTAATTAATGCTAAGTTACCGTACCATTAAAAATTGATGAAGGTATGTATTTGTGATCATCATCATTATCATTTTTCGACCCTCAGGTCAGAAATAAGCAATAGCCCTTCCTCCACAGCTCACGGTCCGACATTGCTGTTCCAAGTTTCTGCATCTCTACTAACCCTGTCTCTCGTTTTAGCCTGTCGATAAATGTATGCTTTTTCTGGTTCGTTTTGGACCTGTGGTGCACAACAGTAGGTCTGAAACAAGCTCATTTTGGCGCGAAAACAGTGACTTGAAAGTGTTATCTTCTACAAGAAACAATAGATGAGAATCTAGGGAGTAAATTGTAAATCTCATTAAGTTTGGGATGGTTTCGCCAATCTAAGTTTTTGACTCTTTTTAAGTGAGTTTTAACATCCGTTGAGGCTTTTTTCCATAGATTTAGTCATGGTCCAGTAGAGAAGAATAGGTTCTAGACATTTAAAGGTTTTAAGTTTTAGTTGGTTAGAGAGATTTGATTGTCATATCTTGTTAAGATATTTGTTAAGATATTTGTGACACCAAAAAAACATAAAATACTTATTGCATTTAACTACAGAATAATTGAAGTATTTCTATCCCAATGAGGCAAGATTCAAATTAATACTTAGTGCAGTGTCTGTATTGGAGAATTTACGGTAATAAACTGGAAATCCCTTTTAAAAACCTCTACTGGGAGGGGGACATGGCCTCCAGCCACCTGCCGAGGGGCTGGGGGATTAAGGGAGCTCGTTTTTAAGAGTTTTGGGTTATAAAAAGATATCTCAGGAGACGCCACCGAGGTTGGCGCCGACGGTCCAGAATCTTTTGAAAATCAGTCTTTCTAGATCGGCTAAAACAAGCCCCTTAGAGAAGACATCAAGAATGAAATTGATTTTTTAATATCAATGGACAGATTCTACATTTCACGCGGCACGAATTATTATGAAATTCACGTATTCACGCGCAAAAAATTCTGATTTCACGTTCACGCCAACATCGCGTTTCACGCATTCACGCACAAAAAAAATACATTTCACGTATTCACGGCATTAAAAAGTGCCATTCACGCGTTCACGCAGACCGCTGGGGGAGCCCCCCTTATTAAAGCATGAAAAATCATTCCTTGCAGCTGAAAAGATTTTGTTTTCTTAATTTCTGGCTTGGTACGTTCTTAAGATGTCGGGTAAAATTTTTATCATTTCCAAAAGACCTGATAGATGATTAAAAATTAATTCTCTTTTTAAAGCTCTTGAAAGCCATCTGCACGGTGATGGTCCACAAAGTTGGCCAAAAGCTTGTCCACAAACATACACTCAACATTTAGCTGTTGTTGAGGACACATGTGAAATCAGTTACTGCGTCAAAGCTAATTCACTCTCGGCGTTGGGCGGTCTGGCACCTATAAAGCTGCCGCCCTTCCGTTCAAAACCCAAAATGGACATGAATATCACTATCCCGCTCACAATCATCAATGATGATACGAAAAGAATTTGGTTCAAAAGCCCAACCACCCAAGAATGGACAATGGCTAATAGAAGGTATTAAAAGCATGCTGAACTTTTCTTTCTACTTTAGCCATCATCAGCCGTAGTCATCATCATTTTTTTTGTTGATACTTAACATATGGGCCCCCGGATATTTATTTATTATCACTTTGATGAAAAAAATTGTCATGTGTCTGTGAAACCTCAATCTCAAAACAATGAGCTTTATCCAACGGACACAGGATGATTTCCCAACGTTATTTTCAACGTCAAAACATTGTAAAGGCGTTGGGATAACGTCTTGTGTCTGCTGGGAACCAATATTTCTTGACACCTGTGTAAAAAGTTGTGTTACGCAATGGGCTTTTCCAGAAATTGTCCGCCCCCCCCCCCTGTTGACGATATCCATTTTTCGAGGTTCAAAGCCCCCTGGATATCCGGCCTTAAAATAAAGACCTCCTGGATATCCAGTCTAAGGATGATACAGACCCCCTGGATGTCCAAGTGCATATTTGGGTCGAGGATGTCCGTCCAAATCGTTTCTGACCCCCTGGATATCCATGTATTTTGTGCTGGACCCCCTGGATATCCATGCATTCTGTGCTGGACCCCCTGGATATCCATGTATTTTGTGCTGGACCCCCTGGATATCCATGTATTTTTTGCTGGACCCCCTGGATATCCTCTCTTTTAAATTTTCCCAACCCCCTGGATATCCAAAGAATATTGAACCCCCTGGATGTCCGATATCCTCAACAGGGGGGCACGGACTATTTCTGGAAAAGCCCATTGTCGTCCTACAAAGAATATTTTCTGCTAAAAATTATAAGGGGTGACCAAATTAGGGATGGGGTGACGGTGATAGGGCTATCTAAGGCATTTGGTAAAAATGAACGTTCCAGTAAAACGGTCATAACTTTTGATTTGCTCAAAAAAAGTCCATTTCGAAAATCTCAATTGCTTTACTTTCAGGTAATGAAGGAATTAACTCCTCAAATCAAGTACAAAAAAAACTACGAGCCTTCACACCTGACCAAGAAAAAACGCAATAGTAATAATTTATATTTTTTGCATTTTGGATTTCAGTGCTAAAAAAAGTGGTGACACTATCAAAAAGACTGAAAACTCTTATCTGAGTTCCATAAACCACCCAATTATCTACAAGTTTTGAAAAAATCAAGCCCATAGCCAGGTCGTTTGAAAAAGTAGGGTACCCCATTTTGGGTACCCTTTCTCTCTTAAAGCTTGGTAGTTGAAAATTGATTTTTGGTAAAACGGCTGCATTGACCATTTATCTATAATGTTAATACTTTACAAATATATATATGATCAAATTAGAGTCATAATATAGTCGTTTTCTAAAGGTAGGGAAATTACCTCATTTCCAGACAGTCTGCTCCAATTTTGTCATCCTTGCTGGTTTATGAAGTAAAACTGCAGACCAGATATACAAAGCTAAATGTAAAAAAATACCACACTATCTTATATGACAATATATGTGGGCCGTATAATGGCAACAAAGCACCCTAGAGTACGTCAGAGGAATATGCTATGTGAGAACCAAAATCTGTCCATGCGTACTTACAATGGATCTGACTAACAAAAGTGACACCTGTTGACAAAAACAATGACACAATCTTAAAAATGAAGATTGTCAACTCGATAGAATTATGGTGTTGAGGAATACAAATGTGACATTAGTCAATAGGTAACCAAGATGCTTAGATAATGTAAATTATGGATAATGTAAATAGGTACATGATAATAGCTGTCATTCAGACTCGCTACACACCTTTGAGATCAGTTTTTGAGCAATCAGAAAAATTAATTTTTATTTATTGGTCAGTCAAAACTGAACATTCATTTACGTATTATTCATTTCCAGGAGACCAAAAATGAGACCAAAAAGTGTTTCCCCGATTCCTTATCGGATTATTTTTCGAGAAAAGGTTTCCCGCGGATTTTCTCTTTTCTTTTATAGAAGAAGGGTTGATCTTCTATTAATAACAATAAATATAGAAACTTAAAAATGCTTTTGTTTTCTATACTATTTTTATTTTTTTTATTCAATCTATTGATAATTTGTTTTTGTTTGTTTATTAATAACAATAAAAACAGAAACTTAAAAATGCTTTTATTTTATGTACTACTTTTTTTTATTCAATCTATTGATAAAGCCCTATTGTGTATTGTAATTAAATAGATACAATGCCTTTTTCTTTGAAATCTTGAAATATCTTTGCGTGCCTTTGTGTAGATGATATGAGACCATAAGAGTTGTGTGTTTTTCAGAGTAAACTTTCAAAGGTCATAACACTTCTTGCGGTGGGCCAAATTGCATGAAACTTTCAGAAAAGCTTTATCAATACCTTTTTACCTTCTTTTGTTCAACTGGCTTATCACTTGATATTTGTTTATTTCTTTGTGCTAGTTGTCCACTTTTTTACTTATCTTGTAGCTATGACAAAGCTTTCTGATTCCGAAAATTGGTCTTTTTGGAGAGATTTAGACGTTTAACTGTTTTTGAGATTTTCACTGATTTTGTTAC
>JAUJPO010070378.1:0-11841 GCA_032270745.1 Tiaropsis multicirrata
GGCTGAGTATAAAAGAAGGACAAAGAATGCTAGAGATCAGTTGAAGTTCCTCCTTCATTATTGTAAGAAAAATAATATCAAATTATGAAGAAAAAGGATTCAAAAAGAGATACAGACTAGGCTGAGTATAAAAGAAGGACAAAGAATGCTAGAGATCAGTTGAAGTTCCTCCTTCATTATTGTAAGAAAAATAATACTTGAGATGTCTCCAGTGTCAAGGTTTTATAATCTTGTTCGTGTTTCCTTAAAAGTTTGTTACGTTTTAAATAATTTGAATAAAAGTTAACACAAAGGTTAATGCGATACATGTCTTAATATAACAAAACAGCAAAACATCCTTGTTCTTGTGACTCTAAACACCCATCTCCCTTGAATCAGAGCTTAAATCAGCCTTGTTTCGAATAAAATACCCTCTATTTAAGGGGTAGGGTTTTTTTAAATTTTTTTCCTAAAAAAGTAGGACATTTAGTCGAGACAAGAGAGGCGTTTAAAAGAAGAGGGCGTTTTTTTGGTTAAAGAGCCCAGTTTAGTTAACAGTTTTTTGGTGCATAAAAAGTTATAGGTGCACCAGAACGCACTGTATCTCCAAAGAAGACAATGTCAATCAAACTGCCTACTACTACCGGGTGTTTCATAAATAAGAGAACAAGCTTGAAGTTAAATTTGGAGAAAATTAGAAAAGCTATGAATGTAAACTTTTTATCTTTGGAAAGAAAGGCTAACTTACATTTTAAGCTATCACACGTTGAATTTGCTCAGGCTTGCAATTAAGAATCACAAAAACATTTATAAAAAATACAAATCTGCTATTTATTTTTCTGGCCTGGTATTGATGGGGCTGCCTTATTTAGAAAATATGTGTTGGTCAAAAACACCTCACTTCAAGATAGTTATTAACTCAAACAAACTCCAAACAAATCCAGAGGTGCTGCTATTGTGTAAATTGTGGTATTTTCTCTCCTTGTAAAACTTAGCATAGCAAACACAGAAGAGATTTTTTTATAACAAAAACATTCACGAAACAGTCGAATGTTTTGATAATCAGATGAAAAAAGAACCAATAATCTTACAGGATTTTAATGATAGTAATAAAAGGTGAAAAGTAATTTACTCTGACCTTGACCAGGTCGAAAAGTGAACCCTGTCATAGACTATTTTTTAACAATTTTTTGGCAAATTTACCTTATTTTTTGCACCCTTTCAGAGAATAGAAGGAAATAATTTCTCATACATTCTTAAAAAAAATCAAAAAACCTATATACCCTATCAGGGCAAATATTTTGGACTTTAACGATTTTGGTACCCTGCCTGTCGTCAGAGATTTCAGAGTATCAAAAGGGTTGCCTTAAGCGACAGCACGTCCCCTAACATGTTTCTTTTTTTATGATTCTGATAAAAAAGTAGCATGGTTGCAGCAGTCAGCCGAGGAATATAATAAAAAAAATCTAGCGAAAAAGATAAATTTGAGCCGAAGATTCCATTTTGGAATTCTCGCTGCAACCCAGCCACTATATCAAAATTTAAAAAAGGGGCTGGTGTGTCCTAGCTACACATCCCTTCTAACCAGTTTTGATTAGGTGCCTAGGTGCTCCCCGATTTTACAATCATGGGAATCAGTTTTTATGATAAAAGACACAAGTAGGGATTTAAACAGGTATCTTTTAAATTCTTAGGAAGTGCAGCAGAGATGTCTGGTTTGTGTGTGGGCGACCGAGTTGTTGAAGTGAATGATGTCAATGTTGAAGCCATGTCTCATGGTGAAGTTGTTCAACAAATACGATTAGACCCTGTGAAAGCTATTCTACTGGTAGTTGATAAAATTACTGATAACTATTTGAAAAAGATTAACAGACCCGTAACATCTTCACTTGCTTCGTACACGTCTGTTCATGAAATAACTATAGAGGAAGCAGAGAAACTAAAAGAGTTGAGACTTCAGGAAAATCAACAAGATGTTGGTGAAAATGTTGAGAATGGAGTTGAAGTTGTTGTCGAAAGCAATGAAGAAAACGATGTTGAAAAAGAGTTAAATGATTCTGGATTGTCTAATGAGGAACCTGATGAACAAGCTGAAGAATCGACACCAATGTCTGAGGAATCACCAGACAATTCACAATCTTCACCAGTAGAATCGACCACCACCTTAATATCACCAGAACCAGAGGAATCAGTTGGTCATACTGCATTACAAGAAGAATCTGATCAAAATGGCTCACCTCCAGAAGATCCTGATTATGCTATTTTAGAATCACCACAACCAGAAAAAAGACCTATAACTGAATCTCTAGAAGAACCAGAAGCTTTGGAATCTCATCCTCAAAGTGTTGCAGATGAGGATGAGGAACCAGTAGCTCCAAATGATTCACCACCAGAGCCTGATATAGCTATCGAACAGAAATTCAGTGTCCTTGAAGGAAAGACTTCCGCCACCAAGCAACAACCACCTGTCTCTCCCGTTAAAGTTGAAGGGAACACAGCCAAGGAATCGAAGAAAGACTCTTTTAAAAAGATGTTTATGAAAACACCGAAACGAAAAGAAGTAAAACAAAATAGTTCGGATTGGAAATCGAAACTGAATGAGTTCAACAACTTGTAAAATGTTGATGTTTAACAACTTGTAGATGTTTATGTTCAACAGCTTGTAGAATGTTACTAACAGTTCGATGTTGATGTTCAACAACTTTTAAAATGTTGACGTTCAACAACACAATGTTGAAGCCGATGACTTAATTAGGAAGACTTGAAGGTAAGAAATTTCTTCGAATTCTTTTGAAATCTTTCGAAAGCTTCGAATCTACCAATTAAAAATAATGTCAACTGGTGTATATTATCACAAAATTAGTTTATTTTGCAGTAAATTTTGCATGTGATTAACATTCAAACCTTAATAAGAATGTTCTATGTTCTATACTTTTGGTCTGGTCTGAATATATTTTGTGATTGAAATATACTGTATATAAAGTAAGTCATTTTAGAATCAGAGAAGATGACGAGTTTTTTGTCACTGCACCAAGTTGATTTTTGTAATCTCGAATCTGTCAACATTACTTATCATTTGTGATCTTTTAGCATTAACCTTTTTCAAATCTGTAAGCGTAATATTGGCTGGTCCTTAAATTATATTAATTTTTCAGGGAGTCGGGCTCTTACCGCCTTAAAAGAAGAAAATTTAGCGGAAGAAACTTTCAATATTAAGTTTAAAATGCTGAACGTCGCCATTCGCCAAAGTAAATTCCCGTAAAAAAAATGTCTTCGAAATTTTCAAAGGAAATTAATATATGAATGTTTTGATGTATTTGTTTATATTTGGCATTTGATTTAATAGACAAAATTTACAGCAGACGTGATTAACAACAACGGTAAAAAAGTTTTTAAATTGCCTTTATTCACGAAAGTTTATCTCGCAAAATGTAGTCAAGTAGGCTATTCTTCCTTTAATAAAGTATATATATATTGAGGCTGAGAATTTTAAGCATGTCGGTTCATTACCAACTGAGTAAGGAAAAATTACCAAAATGGCCCAGTTTCACTAATAATTTCAATCAGGTTCGTCCAACCTAAGCAATAAAAAACCAGGCCTTTATAGAAAATGCTTGTACTTAGAAAATAGTGTTTTAAGGCCTTGTTAGACGGCAACATTTGATAACATTTTTGTGTAACATTTTCCAAAATAGCAAATGTTACACAAAATGTTTGCGTGTAACATTCAAAGAAATTCAAATGTTACCGAATGTTATCGAATGTTACACAGAGATTTGGAATCAAAAAAATTTGATTCTGAACTTCTCTCTGTAACATTCAGGAGCATTTTAAATATATAGATTTCTTTTGTTAAAAGGTTAAAAATCCCTTAGCAAATAACATTTTTACAATAGATTTTTGAACATATGGATGGTAGAGACAGATGTTGAGCATGTGTACACTTCAATACAATAGAAAATAGCGGAGTTTTTAATGTTTCTCTAAAATGTTATCGTGTAACATCTCTCAACATTTTCACTCAAATTTTATATTTAAAAAAATGTAACCAAATGTTACGCAAAAATGTTACCGTCGAACCAGGCCTTTAGTCAATGTAAAATATTTTTTAAAAATTGTACTAATTCTTCATTTTTCATCCTTTTTATGACTTAGGGTAGATTTTAAAGAGGTTAAAATATTTTTAGTCTGGGTTAACACACTATTTTAATTGTTTTTAATTTTAATTTTTGATTTTGATTTTGAATTTTGATTAATTCGTTATATTATATTAGAAAAATAATTCATACGTTTTTTTATATCAATCCATAATAAAGTTCTATTATATCAAACTTTTAAATTCTTTTAATTTTTAAATGTTTATTATTTGATTCAAAATTATATTATTTTCTTTTTAAACGTTTTTTTAACACCAGTAAATGATACCAAATCATTGAGCATACATTTTTCTTACTTTCAAATTCGCTTTCAAATTTATTAAACCCCTTCCACATTTTTAGAACCTCCGTTCTTTAATGTCAGTAACGAGGTTACGCAAGAGGCTATTTAGGACGTTAGACGCGCCTGTGGCGGCCTAAATAGCCCCTTCCGTGACCTCTCTATTTAAGACTTCAGGATTCATTCAATCCTCATCACCACCCCCTGCCATTTTAATGAGCTTTTTCCCAAGGAATGTTAAATTAGGCATAAAAGTTTACATAATCATTGCAAGTTCTTTTTGAATAATAAATTTTTTATTTAAAAATCTTTAATTCTTTGATAACAAATGAATATATGAAAGTGTTTATAATTACAATAGTACAACAAACTAAAAAAATATACAATATATCTACATAAGAATGATTAAATTATAAAACACTTGTTTTCACTGTACTTTATTCGGATTAATTTTCCCGAGATTGAATTATCGCGAAATTGCAATTGTTGATTCGCGAAATTAAATCCACGCGGAATTTTTGAAACTAAAATTTTAGCAAAAAAAAGTTGTCAAAACCATGCATTTTTGGTATTGTGTCCATTTTTAGGGTCATTCGCGAAATTAATCCACGCGAAATTTTTCAAACTACTGGTCGCGAAATTAAATCCAAAAGATTTCGCGAGTTTTCTCGCTCGCGAAATTTAATCTCGCAAATAAAGTAACAGCCGACTTGAACCCGCAATTTTGATGTCTAGTTTCAAGGGTTGATGGTAATGAGAGAAAAAAAACGAGATCTGAGGGTGTCTTTTATTAGAACATCAAAATTTTGGTTGAGGCTATAGATGTATTTATTATTATTTTCCAATAAAATAAAAAACGCGTATACCGCTCTTTAGGGTTTTTTTTATGTTCAAAGTCCTTCAAAGATTTTGTTCTAAATTTTGTGTTTTCTTTCTTAGTAATTAGGAGTTGTGGACCAATTTGAGAATACTCAAGTTTTTCGTAGTAAAGTATCTTAAACGAGTTTGGAGAACAAAACATCAAGACAACAATTTGTCTCTTTTATTCATCCGATTTTTAGAGACTTTTGTACTAAAGAACGATGTGGTCTCAAATTGGAAGATGAATTATATGTTTAGATCCTTCAAGTGTCAGGATTTTGAAGCTTTTGGGTGGTGAGATGTTGGGCTGCACAACTACTACCTTCCGCCAGCAGACATGAACAGAACATTGTTCCAACATCGGAACGTTATTCCAACATTGTTCCAACATCAGAACGTTATTTGAACGTTGGAATAATGATTCTAAAAATTGCTTGAATAAAAGAGACAAATTGTTGTCTTGATGTTTTGTTCTCCAAACTCGTTTAAGGTACTTTACTACGGAAAACTTGAGAACAATTTTCAAGATTTTTGAAACCCTCCACTTATTATCACAGTAGGCACGGAGCGTTGCTTTAACGTTCTTTCAACGTTATTCTAACGTCAGAACGGTATTTGGACGTTGAAAGATTGTTAAAACAACTTTTTAATCACTATATTCATCCTCTTCATCATCTCTCCAAAAACCATCTTCTTGGTGATTTTCTTTCAGCTCTGTCCTCCCATCAATAAAGGGTATCTTGTCCTAAAAACAATATGCAAGCATTTGAACTTTTTAATTAACGGACAAATTATTTAGCCCAGCAGACACTAGATGTCTTTTCAACGTTAAAATGTTGCGAAAGCGTTGAAACAGCATTGAAAAAACATCTTCCATTTGCTGGGAACACTGACAAAAACTCTCTTGGCCATTTTTAATTTAATACATTAAAACCATCCGTCTTTTTAATGCCATTAGTTGTAGAGAAAGAACAAAATCTGAAAAACACTAATTTTTTTACCATTTCTTAATTGACATTATCTCTCACTTCATTTTTTTTAGAAATTTTAAACAGTAAAAATCAATCAATCAATCAATCAATCAATCACTTGTACCTGGCGACAGTTGGTGTATCTAAAAACAAAACAAAACAGAAAATCAACAACACTGTTCCTGGAATTTACAAGAAGAAATATTATGTGACCATCAAGTGAGACTATTTTAACTTTAAATCTGACGTGGTCTGTAAAATCTCAAACTTTCTAGATTTAAGCCAAGAAATTCATTCATTGTATATATGAAAAGAGCACGAGATTCTTATTTCAGTTTCCAAATACTACTCCCTTCAGGGGCAGCGAAAAGCTTCTGAAGTCCACTCCGGGGGTCGGGGGCACTTGGGCAGAATCGGGTACAGGGACATGCTACCGCTGGTCAGGGTCTCTAATTCAACCATTTCAAGTGATGTTGAAAATGGGATTTCGAGAAAAAATCCATATTCCCAGTGTTAAGGATGTCAATTTTTCTTAACACCAACCCCCTGGATATCCGTTCCGAAAATCTCGAACCCCCCTGGATATCTTTGGTCCTCAAATTCTTACCCCCTGGATATACTTGGTCTTCAGATTCTTACCCCCTGGATATCCTAGGATATTGAAAATTTTGGACACCCCTGAATATCCTATATCCTCAACAGGGGGGATACGGAATTTTTCTGGAAAAGCCCATTTCAACCCTTCCAAGTGATGTTGAAAACCTCTTATCTACCTCTTACTTACCCTATATTTTTCAGCATTCTTTTTATAATGAGAAAAGCAAAAGCACCAACAACAACGAATGATAATACAGCCATTATGGACAAAAAGACCTTCCTCCCTGTCTTCACTGCATCTGTAGTAAAAAAAAGTCAAAAAAGTCAAAGAACAAATTAAAAAAGGGTTACATAAAGGCTGGTCCCATCACCGCGCAGCGCTCGCCTTTTTTTGTGGTTGGAATTTCCTTACAGCATCGAATAAAAAAAGCGCCGCGCTCAAAAAAAAAGTTTTTTCGAAGTCGCGTGACTTGTAACGTCATATTTAACCAATCAAATGGCTTCGTTTATTTGTAAGCCAATGGTGGTCTAGTATTTCGGCACGGATATCCAGGGGGTTTGTGTTAAGAAAAATCTACATCCTCAACAGTGGGAGTAATATAGATTTTTTTCTGGAAAAGCTTAATATTATCATAATCAAATGAAAAATGTAGTCGTCGAGTGGAGTTGAATATTTTTAGAAGCTCCATTTCTAGTAGAGGTTGGTTTTACATTCTTATTGCCGCTCTTTTAGAAAAAAAAATTAAAAAACTTCTAAAAAAGCTTCTAAATAATGTTCAACTTGACAACAATTTCTACAACTTATCCTCTAAATACTCAGGTACTTAAAAACTTTTGACGGTGAGTAAGGAAAATGAGCAAAAAACAACACTCCGTCAAATCTTTTGAGAACCTTCTGTATCCGCTCCTGATGCTTTTGAGACCACGTCGTTCTTTAGTACAAAATTCTCTAAAAATCGCTTGAATAAAAGAGACGAATTTCTGTCTCGATGCTTCGTTCTCCAAACTCGTTTAAGAGACTTTACTACGGAAAACTTATGACTTCTTACCTGTTTTCTTGTGGTGTATACACCTTCCACCATCACCACAAATCACCATTGAAGAAGTAAAATTTGAACAATTTTCTTCACCACCAATACCACAAAATCTGACATGAAATTCAGTCACGTGATGTGTTGATATTGGTATTATGATTTGAGTTTTGTTTGTGGCGCCGCTCCACCTTTTATGGTTGTTATTGACGTACCAATAATCACTGTGTAACTTTTTGCCTACCAGACAGCTTTTACAAGGCTATGAAGAGAGAAAAGATTGGGCATTTCCAGAAAAGAAACAATATTTCCACTATTGAGGATGTCGATTTTAATACCAACACCCTTGATATTCGTGCCGAAAATTTCGAACCCGAAAATTCTTACCCCCTGGATATCCTAGGATATTGTTTCATTTTGTTAAAATCCAAAACTACTTACAATTGCTTGAATTGTTAAGATACTTTTGTATTGTTTGCCACGGAATGACGTCACAATTGGGGGAAAACAGAACACTTACTAAAGATCAATTATGTGTAATCAGTAAACAAAATCTTTTAGTGTTTGTTTTCCCCTCGAAATAATTTAATCTTATTGGTTGAAAAGTATATCACATGACTTTCCGTGGCAAAGAATAAAACAACCTCGATTCCAGGGCGAACCGTCGGCGCGCGGGAAAATGATGAGGTGCAAATAGGCTATCTGGCAATAGGAAGACTACGTCATATCTAATGTCAGAAAGCCTATCGCCTTGGGTACGAGATTGGGAATAAAAGATTATGTAATGAATATCATGAATACATTATAAATGAGAGACTGACCTGTTTCCAAGAAACTAGAAGACTTTGATTTAAACCTGGCAGTGATGTATTGTACCGGATAGCTTGTGGTGCACCTGATATAAAATTATTGTTACACATCAAAGTACTGAAACGGTCGAGATGGAAGACAAAAGACATTATCTATACGTTTTTTTATAAGAATATTCATGATGAAATTGAGGCTAAAAAGTTAAGTATGTCCCCTAAGAATAATGCCATCTTAAAGTTTTTGAAGGTCAAATTCATATTTTTGGAAATTAATTATAAGTCATTTCCAGGTTGATTCAGCTGGTCTATTATTTCTTTTTTTTTCAGACTGAGGCTATAAGACTAATAAGAACCTAAGAATAGTCAGAATATTTTACAATGATTTCGACCAAACAGTTCAAAGAATATTCATAATGAAACAAAAAAAAACCATATTTTCCGATCCTTTAGTGTTTAATAGCCAAAAGAATCTTACATGGACGTGTTGCAAAATCATAACATTTGTCTCTGTACACCAATTTTTCTTCTACAAGACTTTTAGTGAAGTTTCCTTCAACACATATCGAATAATCGAGACAACTCTGTAAGGACGAGACACTGCATTTGACGAACATGTATTGGTGTGTCCTACATTGACCAACAACAACCTTCATTGAGAAAAGCCCGGATATTCACTCAGCTGTTTCTCTATTCTGATTGGTTTCGGAGATAACATTACGTAACAAACTGACGTAATGTTGTCTCCCAAACCAATCAGAACAGAGAAACATGAAAGGCTAGAGCTGCGCGCGCTGAACGGAGTCCACACATTTTTATCTTACTCTTCTGTGCTTGATTTTAAGTGGAGAAAGGGGGGGGGGGGGGTTAATAAGCTCTCAGTGAGTATTCTAAAGAAAAAAACACACAATGGGGGACGAGGTGTCAAAATAAAATGACCCACGGGGGAATTCAAATATTTTATATAAAATGATGGGGGGGGGGTCAAAATGATAATTTTTTCTATTTGAAATACCCTCACTTTCTCGATGTTTTATACCATTAGGTTGGATAAACATTACGTGATCTTTTATATGAAAACAAAATCAACGAGAACATTACTTCGCAAATATTTCATTCACTTAAAAAGGTAATAGCCGTTTCTCTTCCTCCAAAAGGCAACCCATCGTTTTGACATTCCAACAACGTTGTTTCAACGTCAGAACGTTATTTCAACGTCAGAACGTTATTTGGACGTTTTGAAACATTGTTGGAAGCATTGATGAAACAATGTTCCTATACTCGGATGTAACCGAAAGGGTTCTTCAAAGTTTAGATTTTTAATATTAACCTTCCCAGATATCTAGCTTCAAATTCGACAGACCATGGACGGATACAGGAGGTAGGCTTTCTTATTCAAGGAGAGTAATTAGTTTCCATATAAGGTAAAAGACAACTAGTGGGCACTCTCCTCCATCCTACCTCTGTATCCAAGTCTGTAGACTACTTGGTATATTTATTATTCAAATGTTATAGTTATCTGGTATAACCAGATGTGGAAATTCCTTCCGACCTGCTAAAGCTCTGAAGGTAGGGAAAATTTAGTTTGACCCTCGATCCTTCAGAGCTTTAGCGTCCTTGGGCGGTCGCAAAAACCGCCATCGGAATATCAAGTAAATATTATAGCTAGCCTACTCACCCTATTTTGGTTGGCTTTTTTTGTGCGTTGCTTAGCAACGAAGCCAATGTTTTTATTGGTGTTGTACATAGTGGAGGTCATTCGGAAACTAAGACTGACATTCTGTGACCCGATCATCCATTCCACTTGCGAATAACTCAAATACTCTAAAAAATATTTTGAATATTGAGGGAATTTGCAATTTAGAGTACATTATAGTGATATAGTTGGTATTATGGTGGTCATCATTGGTGCCTTCCAGGAAGTAGAATTTGTTGTATGTTATTAAATTTGTTTATGATTTTTGTACCAGCCCAACAATATTGCCTTGATCTCACAAATGAAAATAAACATTCAATATTAGCATAGAAAAATAGTGGGTCTACTTGCATCTTTATCCCCATAAACCATCCAGGTCAAGCCCCCCCCCCCCCCTAACAGACAGAGGGGTTTACAATTTAGAGTAGGCTTGTTCCAGAAAAAGGTTGTGCACGGGGGTGGACGATGTAAATTTTTCTCATAAACATCAGTTTTATCCCTAGACACCGTTTGACCACCATACACCCAAATTTACCCCCCTGGACATCACAAATTTACCCATGGCATCACGAGCTAATTTCATATTACACCAGGACAAACATCCTTTACCTCTCTGCAAAAATCATTTCTGGAACAAACCCAATACTCTAATGTTTAATTTTAGATCTGATCATATGTTATGAAAAAGATGCAAAAGTGGTCGTATTGGTGAATTAATGAAATAATGTTTGTTTCGCCTGGTTAGAGGTAATTATATAATTCTATTGTTAGAGAAATTGCTGCCTTGGGTTGGGGTGGAAAATACCCCCTTATCTCGTGGTCTTTGTACCTTTAAGCTAAGAATTTTTTTAATTTTCTTCAAACGTTTTAGACAAACCTTTATCGCATTTCCAGTATTCGTGTAGATATGATGTCACTTTGCCACCGTACATTGGGTAAACGTCTCCATGGTAACGTAACTCCATATAAATCACTCGCGCGTCATAAATTGACCCTGTTTGACAACGTATCGAGTATTTTGAACCACCTAAAGTTTAAAAAGAATCTATCAGAACATGTACAGGTACGTAACGTTTCTTCTATCTATTGTTTCGTTTCTATCTATCTATTACGTCACGAATATGAATTGTTTTTTTAATAAAGTTTAATTATTTAAAATTATTTAAAAATTATCTAACTTTTTAATGACAATCGGCCCGTTGTGCCGGTTGGTACAGGGTAACAAAAACCATGTCATTATGACGTCTTAGCTTCGGAAAAAAAGTATATAAACCATAGTATAAGAAAGCCGCGGCTGGAATGTTGACGGTATTGTTCTTTTCAGCTAATTGATGTTCTATCTGTGTCTTCGCACGTTATAAGAACTACAATGTAGTAGACGTAATCTTTTGAATAAAATTTTCGTACTTTTCTTCTTTTTTTGGCGACAACGACTCTTTCATAATTGAAAATCTCCAGTATGG
>JAUJPO010070389.1:0-11839 GCA_032270745.1 Tiaropsis multicirrata
CCAATATGTTCTCTTGGGATTGGTCTATTTTTTTATCACATGATCAATAAGTGAGCAAAACAAACCAATTTGCGTACTCAAGTTCAAAATGTGAACAAAAGACAAAAACAAAAGACTTCCAGACCGGGGTTTTTATACTGACTATGGTTAAATTCTGATCGTCTTTTAAGCTGTCTTATTTAGTGTTTTGGAATTGATCGCGAACGCGAGCTTTTCTAAAGAAAGTGGGTAAATTTGTTTTTTTTTCTTTGTCGCAAACAACAAAAATCCCAAGAGTTATATTTTGAAAGATATTAAGCTTCTATTTTATCTGTCTTAGAGGTTTGGAATCGAAAAAATAGGATTGGGGAAAAAATAAAGTAGAAAATATAGTTTACACAACATCAAATTGAATCTTTCAAAAGTTTTCTTTCTTCTCAAAACAGAAGACAAGTAAATTCGACCATTTTGTGGATAAACTTTCCGATTATCTTCTTTCGAAATCTACTTTCCGTGAAGAATTTTCTTTTTTTAGAGAGCATCTTGAGGGTGGTTTATTCAAAAGGGTTCTGCTGACATAATCAGGAGTAGTTGTTTTGTTGCTGTTGAGGATGTTATAAAATTGTTTGTCATCGCGCATGCGCATGATTTCTCTTTTGTTGGAAATACCTAGAAAATACTCTCTGACAAAAACTTTGCCATTCACTTCTTTTAACGAGTCTTTAATGTATTTAATGAATCTCTGATAAATTAATTTTGCAAAAATAAAATCACGGTGGTCTCGCATTCGAAAGAATCAGTGGCGGAGAGTGTTGTTTTTGTTTATATTCCTTCTATGGAAGTCAACACCCTCCACTGTCAAATCCTTTGAATATCTTTGTTTTCACCGCGGGTATTTAATTTCGTGATTGTGCCTGCTTTTTACCTGATTTCTTTCATTTCCCTAGGGGTTCTAGGCTTAAAGCATCAACTAAAATCGCGAAAACTGCATGGAAAAGCCCTTTAAGGTAGTTAGTTGACTTCAGATTGGGGTTCAGATTGTGAAGGTGCCATTATCAGAGGTAAAGCCATTCTTTTTTTGACAAACACAAAATTAAAGTTTAGGCTACAGCCTAGGCTTAGGTTAAAGTTGTTTTCACTGTCAAGAGCTTTGTCGTTGAATGAAAATGCAATAATTTCGTTATTGTATAAAGCTAATTATTTCCTCAGAAAAATAACCATTTACGCAGATGGACAATGAAAAGTAGCGTACAACAAATATCTTCGTAAAACTTGACCTATAGTCTGTCCTTATCCATCATTCAACTTAAAAATATTGAGTTGAGTATTTTCTTTTCAAATTGTTTGAAGTGTTAGAATGTCGAAAAAGGAGGGCGCGAATAACAAGAGCAGAGGAAAAGTGTGAACGGGACATTCCAATATTTCCAACATCAATCAAAAGATTTCTTTGACCAAAACTTTTCCTTTGGTTTTTGGATGAAAAAAATGTTTTGAAATATCTTTTTGACGGAAAATCTTTGTGAAGAATATTAATGATTTTAGTTTCTGTTCATATAAAGAATTGTTCGATTTTTTAATTGTATGTAAAGATTTTTTCTTAAAATGTCTCTCGCGCAGCATAAGAAACAGTAAAATATGGGAGAAAAACTTATCTTGTGCCCAGAATTCATAATTTGGTTAAAACATTTTGATTTCGCTGATGGGTGCATATCTTAGCGCTTCACGATACCCATAACTTTTATACGGAAAAAATGTAAAAAGATTACGTCATGGATATCATGAAATTATGTTTAGAGCTATGTCGACCAATTCTCAAATCGCGTTTTAAAGATTTCCGTGACGGAATATGAAATTAAAAAATTATTCGGTGAAAAAAAGGGCTAATAATTTTTTTCAAGAGTCAACTTGAATAAGCTTTGCCGAAATTTCACACCATTCTTAAGGGTATTCGAACGAAAAATCGCCTCCCAAAAGGAGTCACAATCCCGTAAGCGGAAAACGGAAACACCCCTAAAAAGTCTCCCTTTCCCGGCAGACACCTTTTGGGGGGGGGGGGATTAGTTATGTATATCATGAAATTTGATACGGAAAAGTAAAGTGAGACTCAGACTTGAATAACTTAATTACTAAAAAGTTAATAAGAAGTTAATTAAAATTCGCTTTATTTTGAAAATTGATCTTCAAAAAGAAATTATTACTTATGAAAATAACATAAAAGTAAAATCTAAGAAATAAAGACAGTTGAAATCAAGTTTCGAAGAATAAAAATTCTTGCGGCAGAAAAAGCCAGCTTGTCAAGAGGAGAGATGTGACAAATGCAATAAATCTTATTCATAACTTGACCATCTTGTCTCTTAGCCTCATCTGCGTGTATTTTCAAAACCGACTGATGTAAGCACATCTCGACACTCTCCGTCAAAGTGCTTTTGTATCCACCCCTGCTTTTTTGATATGACAAAATATTTTAAAGCACACGGTAGATCTTAGGAAAAAAGGGAAAAGATTCGGAGAGCCATTCCGGTCCGTTCTTTATATGCAAATCCTTTTTTTTAAATCTTAGACAAAGAGAAATGTTTTTACTGTATGTCAAAAAAAGTGGCTCACAAAAAAATTTATTGGCCAAGCAACTTTCTGGTATAGCACAAGGAATTAAATAGCAAGCGAAAAAGCGTGAAAATGAAAAGAAAACATTAAAATTTTATACAGAAAAACAAAAATTTTATTGTAAAGAAAGTAAAAATAGGAATAAAAAACAAATAATGGAAAGAAATATATTATTAGAGGTTTTTCGGAGGGATGAGGTGCAAATGTCAGCAGGCTTGTTTTACCTCCAAAGTCAATTCTTGATTTTTTCTTGTTGTAAAAGAACTTTATAAGATGTCACCTCTTGTTAACACTGAGCTAATTTTTCTACTTTCTTTCGTGGGTGTGTACGGAAGAAAGGGAAAATAATGGAGAAATGATTTTTTTGTTTGTTTTTCTTTTGGTGTGGAAGTCATCTAAATAGATGAATGAGACTATTTTTTCTTGACAAATAAAATGATGAAATTCATCGGCAGCTTCCACTATACTTATTTGGAATATTATTTGGAGAGTATATACTCTTGAATCTATTAAAACTCTATTGATAACTTAGCAGGCACAAAACGTCGTTCCAACCTCCAAATAACGTTCTGACGTTGAAAAAACATTGGTCAGACGCTGGGAAAGCTTTAACCATTTCTATACCGTATATATGTTGCTTTGGGCTATTAACTTTATCATAAAGACATAACTGAGAAGCTTCATGTCATAACCATTTCTATACCGCCGCCATAAAAGAAAGTTTTTTGAAAAATTTATAAATGAGGGCGTTTTCTTGCTAACGTAAAGAACTAAATGAAGGTTATAGGTTTGGAGTAAGATGGTGGATGGTCCTCCAAGATCCCCATCATATTATTAAGATGATAGTCCTCCAAGATCCCCATCATATTTTAAAGATGATGGTCCACCAAGATTCTCATCATATTTTCAACATTATTATTTTACCACACTTGGTATTTGGTGAATCTGTTTTTGTTTAAAAGCTTCTGATTGGGCTTTTCCAGCAAAAAGATAAACATTATTGGCTTGTATCCCGGGGGTAAATTTGTGATGTCCAGGGGGTAAATTAACCACCACCACCACCCCCCTCCCCCGTTATCCAGCATGACATCTTTCACAGAATAAAGATGAACTATTTTCATATTTTGTTACAGAGATAAAACCAATGAAAAAATCAATGAACAAATAAAAAAACCCTGACAAAACAAACAATTGACGCAAGAAAAATGTGGTTCAGCACAGTCGTTTTCGAGAAATTTCGTGAAAGCGTCAAAGATTTTTACGATGTTTTTTTCGTGGAGAAAGACGATGATTCTGAGTTCGACGAAGAAGAAAGATATTATGATTCCAATGATAATCTGATGTCAGGAGAAACCTCGAGCAATGAACCACCGAAGGCTTCTAATCTACAGACGTTCTGGAATATCTTCAATGCGAATCAAGGTGTGGTCATTCTCTCCATGCCCTACGTTGTTCTATCAGGAACATATCTCAGTTTGATCTTCACAGCTATCGTTGCAACAATGTCCAATTATACCAGCAAAAGATTGGTCAAATGTCTGTATGAACCTGATCCTGTGACAGGAATCGAAATTCGCGTTCGAGATAGCTATGAAGATATCGGTGAAGCTTTTGGAGGAGCTTTCGGGAAGTGGATTGTCTACCTAGCTATGATTGTTGAACAGCTCTCCTACTGTACGCTTCTCCTCATTTTATGCGGCTCCATTCTTCACAGCTCATTTCCAAATGCACCATTGGAGAAAAGCCATTGGTCAATGCTAGCCTTTCTATTGGTCATTCCGAATGCATTCATGGCTAACCTGGGACAGGTGGCTTTCGTCAGCTTCCTCACAGTCGTGATTGGTCAAATCGTGTACGTCACAGTTGCCATATATGGGTTTTACCGTGCTGAAGAATGGTCAATAAACAGCGAAGCGCTAGATTTCAATGTGGGTAAATTCTTCATCAGTATGGGTATTATGGTGGTGAGTTATTCATCGCAACCTTACATGCCAGCCATCGAGGGAAGTATGAAGAAGAAGAAGAACTACAACATTGTTATGGATATCTCATATATTTCAATCACTTTGGTCAAAATCATTTTTGGTTTGATTGGTTTTTTAACTTTCAAAGGAGATACGAAACAATGCATTACCAATAACTTGCCACACGGTCCCTTCAAGATCACAGTCAACATTTGTGTGCTGTGTTTGGCTCTGTTCTCCTTCACATTCCCTGCTTACACCGTGTTTGTCCTGATCGATAAAATCCACATTTCGAAAGATTGGTTCAGCAACAAGGTGCAATCGATGTGCGATACAAAGTATAAAGACTTGAAGACTGAGGACGAAATACTTGAGAAAACACTATTGGAGAGCGAAGAGAGTGGGGACGAAGGTGATAGCAGAATTGGCGGGAAAGTCATTGAGCTAGAAGACGAGGAGGAACAGCCAAAAAACGAATATCTGAGACGTCTAAAGAAAGCCATTATTCGAATGTTACTTATCAGCATCGCTTTAACCATAGCGGTTATTGTCCCACATTTCGGTTTGTATATGAGTTTTGTTGGTAATTTCACCGGGATGTGTTTAGCTTTTATCTTTCCATGTCTGTTTCATATGAAGTTAAGACAATTGGATAAATTCGAACGCATGGTTCATACAATTATCATTATCTTTGGCAGTGTTTCAGCGGGTGCTGGGATGTATTATTCAACCAACGCCATTGTCGACGCCTACTCGAGGGCGGGTGATGATGCAGCGCCCATGCATGGTTAATGTGGTATCTCCATGGTTACACACCTCAAACATTTTGAGACCTTTCATTCAGCTGTAATACAAAGAGAAGACAGAAAGGAGTTCCGGATCATTTCCGGATCATTTCCGGATCATCTGAAGTAGAAAACCAACGTTTGCTGGTGCTTTAAAACAAACTTTACTTGGGTGGTAAAAACATTATCAAATTCAAAACAACACGGATAAAAAAATGAACAATGATAATTCCAATCCTTTATATGTGTTTAGGTGTTAGCCTCAACTCGCTTTATTGCAAAAGTGTAAAAATTGCATACTGCTAGTATTTACAATGAATTGTTTATTTTATGAATAAATTAAGTAAAATGTAGCTCTGGCTTACCAAATTATTCTTTGTCTCAGTTACCATGTGACGTTACCGTGGTTACGTAATGAGAGTTAAAAAAAAACATCACAAAACACAATACTTTAAATTCAGAAAAATAGAAATGATTTCAAAATTCGGTGCGGTGGTTGAGTTTAACACTAAAGTATTAACTAAGGCAGAGCCGAGAACGACACGTCTCATTTTAAAGCGTAGGGTTCTCAGTAGCCTCGTTTTGAAACGACTAGATATTCTCAAATAAAAAATCATAAAAAGAACAGACCAAGACCAAGACCAAGGTTCTGTCAGTTCAATAAAGGAATCTTCGCCGTCTAACATCCTCCTTGTCCTGCCACAGCTAGCTAAATACGCATCGATCATATTAGGAAGTGTTCTATCCTGACTCCTGACTGAAGATTAGGGTCAAACACTCATTGTTAAAAAAATCTTTACCCTGATATTCATGGTGTATATATCGATTCGTGATCGAGTCAACGTTTTATCGTTTTCGAACGAATTGCGCTTCAAATGGTCTAGGGAATGAAATCTATCCATTCTCACATCGACCTAAAAGTGTAAAAAAATACCGATGAGTTTTTATCTCGTGTCAAAAGGATCTTAATCGAAATATCTCTACTTCTATAAAAACAAAAACAGTAGAGGAAACATATGTATGAGCTTAATCTTGAGGGTAAAAAATCGACAAAGATGAAGATGAACTCTGATTGGTTAAACAGATTCTCAAGAACCAATCAGCGTGCATAACCCGCATTCTTTAAGACACGCCCTTGTCACTTTTGACGTCGTCTAGAGATCAGTGATATGAAAGAGCTAAAGGGAATATTATTGGCCAATTTGAGGAGATAGAAAGAGCTTACTTAGAAATTATGAGACGTCATCATCTCCAGAACTTGTTCGAAGCGTATCTGTAATTTCCTTGTTTTTCACAATTGGCAACATTAGGGAGATAAAATCTGGCGAATATGGTGGTGCAATCATCTCAAGAACCTAAAAGAGAAAAAAGCAAAATTTCATATCCTTCTGCCTAATTATCTAGACTCTAAACACGCCTGGTGTTTAGTAACCCAGCTAAATTTCCCCCAACGGTCATCCAGTGAGGGAAACATTCGTGGAATTCCAAAATTTAAGTCTAACTTATAATTCCTTTTCCAATTTGAGACCACGTCGTTCTTTAGTACCAAAGTCTCTAAAAATGGCTTAAATAAAATAGAAAATAAATTTTTGTCTCGATATGCTCGTTTAAGAATTAAAGAAAACTTAAGCAGGTCAAAAATCTCTTAATACCATAGAGCATACCTCTACCACAAAATGACGAAGCAATGATACATCAGATATAACATACATAACACATAACATAAAACATACATAACATAGGTACAACATATCATAACATACAACATACAACATACATAACATACAACATACATAACATACAACATACATAACATACAACATACATAACATACAACATACATAACTGACAACGTGCGCATCGCACACTGGGCTCAACTTCAGAACTTTCCACACTCGTAGGCCCAATTGTAAAATTGATAGCTAAGTTTAATCAACAAAATCTGAGGGTTCTAGAAGTCTAATCGGCTAAAAATATTCTGACTTTGTTTTGGGTGCAAAAACTCGTCCCCAGGCCTCAAAAATTAAAATTTTAAAAAAATGAAAAAAAAACCCAGGTTTTCACCCAAGGAACAAGTGTGCAAAATTTCAGCCAAATCCAACCATATACAAGAATGTTAGATTCATATTCAAGATTTTCTATTTCTATGCAAGAATGTTAGATTCATATTCAAGATTTTATTTTCTTATTATTTCTTAACCCGCTCCGTCGTCCTTTGATATATCTCGGATACATAAACTCTAGTCTACACAATAGAAAGCTTCAGGCTTTTTAGGCCTAACTCTACTCGTAGGAGTTTTACGCTCAAAACGAAGGAAGATATGACGTAGCCTAATAAACTCGTGTTAATCTTGTTTTGGTCAGTTTCGTGAGTTTTGTACACGAATCAATATTATTGACAGGAAAATGAAAGTACGTCTCTTCCGTTTAAAGAAACAATAATTTTTGTTTTAAATAAGAAAAGGCATAGTCCGTATAAAAACCACGCGGAATGGAAAAATCAACGAAAAATCTAACCATATTGTTTCTTTCATTATTTATCCAGAAAAATGTTTTTCCTCGGTGAAGTTTTCCCTTTAGAAATATTCCATCTATTAAACATCAAACATAAGAACTGTATTTCAGACTTCAGAACTCTGACTATAGTAATGTTATGACATTTGCCAATTATAAATTATGAATTTTTGTCCGAGTAGCCAATAATGCATTTTCTACCTCGCCAATTATTCTCGAATCAAAAGCGACGGTCGGCTAGTGGTTCAAGTAGTTTGCCTTTCGTTCGCAAGGTCGTGGGCTCAAATCCCGACCAGGTCAAACAAAGACTTGAAAACTCGCACTTGCTGCTAACCTGCTTAGCGTGGATATTGAATTTGTTCCTAAATGGGAGCCATTCGAATTTAAGGGCTCCGTCCCTATTGAATTTTTCGTATTTTCCATACACAAAACGTAGCCAACAAAACAATGGACATGTTATACATTTTCTCTGAGGCCAATTATTCCTGAATCCAAAAGTTTAAAAAGCCTAAAAGTCAAGATGATAAAGTTGGGCGATAAAAAAGAAGACTTTTGCGAAGAGGAGTATTTCAATTTAGGGACCTTATTAATACAATAATGACCGGTTAGTGAGGGCTGTACTGAGAAATGTTGCCCGAGGTCAAGTAACGACCGAGCTTGCGAGGCAACTCCGTGCTGTGTAAGCCCGTCGTCATGCGAAAAGAACCAATTGCATTGCGTAAAAACTCGTACAGACTGCGTCAAAAAACAAACCGGTTTACAATTACGGCGAAGAAAAAACATTTTGAAGAAAGGTTTGCATTATGGACATTTTATATTACTCTCAGGTGCCTAAAAAAAGGGGGAGTTAGAAGATTTTCAAATTTTAATACACAGGGGGAGGGGGCGAATTGTGTACCCCTGTACTTTGAATCACCCAAAAGTTAAAGCAAAATAGGAAACTTTTATTATAGAGTGTCAACTGTTTGTGGTTAACTTATCTGGGTCAAGATAAGAACAGATTCTCGGAACTTCGATTCTACGGAATCGGTCTTTATTTTTTCACTTTTTCGGACAAAAAATCAACATGAAAAGGGTTGCAAAAGGAACTTTCCTATTTTTGCAACGCATTACAAGAATGCGAGGAGACCAAATTAAAAAAACAAACAAATTTTCCAAGTTACGAAGTGATGGTATTTTGCGGGATAACAACTTATAATGCAATGAAATCACTTAAATCGTAAAGATGCTAAGTAAAAAAAAGATAATTAAAAAATAAAGAATGACAAGATGAAATATGAATAAAATATAAAATAATAAATGGCTAAAAAGTAGGGAACAACTGAGTGGAGAATTTTCAAACGAGGGCTGCTTATAAGCAAGGAGGGTAAAATTCACTCGAAATAGAAAACCTGGATGAATTTAATGCAATTCTGTAAAATAATAGGCTATTTTAAGACTGAAAATAACTTTTTATAATTTTTTTCTCTGATATGTACATATACATATACATACTCGTATACAGTTATTCGTTAAAAATGAAAACGATTTAGGGTGTTACACTATCAAAAAAGCTCGAGTCATGCATCTTACGTCACAAGAAGAGCAAACCAGTTGAATCGGTAAAACACTAAAAGTTGAATAGCTCGATAAAAAGTAAAGATTTGTAGTTCTTTTTTTCAGCAAATTGATTTTTCTTAATGTAGCTATCTGGTGAAAAAGACCTCAAAAATTACCTCACCTCACGCGGTATAATACAAAATATGACAGAAACTTTACTGGTTACTTTGCTGGTTTCCGTTTCGCTTTATCCGAAAGCTTTTTGGCTGCCTTTTGCGCCAACGTCCCCACTTTCTTCGCCCGGTTCTTTATTCTGTTGTGCACGTAGTACTTGAGGTCTTGCCAAGTTCTAGATGCAAATAATGGATAGTGTTTTTCCATACATGCTTCACAAGCTTCACGCCCTGGGGCTTGAAGTGCGTCAGATGGTGAACCAAAGTCTTCATCCATGGCAGTTTTTTGTTCAGCTGTCCAGTTTCTACGAGCTACAAAAATAATAAAAAGACAAGTGTAATTTTACGGTCATATTATTGAAATTTGAAGAATAGGCATCTTCTGGTCAATTTTCGTCACTTGAGGACTTGAGAGAACTCAATTTTTAACGAGCAACCCCGATTTTGGTGTTAAGACTAAAGCTGCTAGAGTCCACGTTAATAACCTTTATCTGGTGATCTTTTGATTTTGGCAGGGTTATATCCCATTATCATAAAACTTTTTGGAACAAAAATGAAATTAATGACGTCATCAGAAATATATGCTGAAAATGAATAAACACGTATTTGTCTCTATAATAGCTACATGAGTGAGGTTAAGTATACCGGTATAATCACGACGACGAACGAAAAATTTAGTAGGCTAGTGAAATTCAGCCAATCACGTTTCGTATTTTCACGAGCCTATTACATTTTCGTTCGTCTTCGCGAGTTAACTAACGATACTTAACCTCACTATTCACTCTTAATTTAAAGTTGATTACATAATTACTCTAAAAACTATCGACTTTTGAATATTTTCGATTCTAGCCTGGTTTTAGTGAATGGTTTTAGTTAAGGTGGTTCCCTACCAAAAAATGCACTTTTCAACTTTGGTCTAGAAAGTTTTCTTGTATGTTGAACTTCGGTTTTTGGGTGCTTTTTTTTGGTCATTTGGGAAATTCCTCGGTTCACCACAACTTATTTGGCACGGCAACTAAAGAGGGAATTAGACAAGGCTTGCCGTTAGCGCTCGCCGTTTGTGATCAAAGTGACTTTGAAGACTTTTAATGACTGCTGATATGTTCACCTTTTGGAAAAAGGCAAAAGATTTGACATCTTGAGCATACTTTGTCCTTTTTTCAGCCAAAATCAAATAAAAAACTTTAGACGCGATTTTCTCCAACTTTATTTGGAAACTCTGCAGAAGATTCAAGCTATCGACTTGAAATTTTGAGAGATTGTTTGTATCTATATAACGGAGATCCCCTATAATTTTCTATGAGAAATAACAAAAACTGACGTCACTGTGAGCATTTGAGTTTTTTCGTAAATTTGACGAATCAGTGATTACTCACTAAAAATAGCAAAGCTCAGCCAAAAATTATTCAATGTCTTAGAAATTTATAGGGGATCTCAGAAATTTGGTCTAGAATACTCATGCCAAATTTGAAATCTTTGCGGCCTCTGAAAATTGCGGCCTCTATTTACTGCAGAGTGGAACCCTCTGAATGGCTTATAAATCATGCTCAAAAAATGAGCAAAATTTGAGAAATTGAAAACTTTGTTTAAAAATTTCTCATTTTTACTATGAAAAATCTCATTTGACCAAAAATTAAGTTAATTGGACCATAAATTAAGTTAATTGGACCACAAATTAAGTTAATTGGACCAATTATTAGCCGTTTACAATTTTTAGTGGGTATCCACCTTAATGATCGATGTTGGTAAACAAAATCATAAAGCCCGAACACACTTTTCTTTAAGCTGCAAAACAATGATATTTAAAAATTTGTATTAGCATTTGAATAATCTAACCTCTAACTAAGAAACATTTCCAATTTTGACACACTTGTTTTAAGTTGCAAAGCGAGGACATTTAAAATCTGGTCAGAACATGAATGCACTCCTAAGAAATATTGCCAATTTTGACACACTTGCTTTTTTAAGTTGCAAAGCGAGGACATTTCCAATTTTGACACACTTGCTTTAAGTTGCAAAGCGTCCTCGCTTTCAGTGCTTATTAGGTTGCTTTAGCGAGGAGACGCGGACTTTAAACCGGACGGGCGCTAGAAATGGTCAAGTCCGGTCGCGTCTTTGATTGACAACTTATTTAGCATTACAAAACGTCAAAACAACAACAAATATGGCGGCGAGAGGTTTACAAAATTTACGTACACTCTGTTTGTTGGCCTATTTCGATGGTGTCTTGGATGATGCTGAATTTCTTTTTATTTATGATTATGCCAAATCAAGAGATATA
>JAUJPO010070400.1:0-11838 GCA_032270745.1 Tiaropsis multicirrata
AAAAATAGCGATGGTTATATGGAAAAAGTTCATGCGGTTTAAAAAAAACGTAAAAAACCTGCCTTACGGTCGTTGAGTGAATATTTTTCTGCCGAGAAAGTCCGCTACGTAACAAAAACCCCTGCGGGGCAATAAGGAAAATTCTACAAATCAGACTAGTTTTTGGATTCCGATTAGATTCTTAGAAGACATGCAATACCTTCTACGACATCCCGCAGGCACGGAATGGTGTTTCAACGTCAGAGCATTTTGGGTGTTGAAGCAACGCTTGAATAACGTTGTGTGTTTGCTTGGGGATACTACCTTAAAAAAATGTAATGATGGTACTAAAATAATTTTTTTTTGTTATTGTTCTTAAGGCTTATAAAGAATGGGAACGGACACATGGCAAAGAAAAGAAATTACCGGGCATTCCATTGACCATGGATCAACTAGTGTTCGTCTCACATGGTCAAGTGTGGTGTGGTGCTTACAGAGAGGAATACGTGAAAAGAGCACTGAAAACGGATTACCACAGCCCTGCCAAATACAGGTATAAAAGTTGAATATTTAACGCAGAGCGGATACCCTGGGAATGTGGTTTTGAAAATCTTAATTCGCGTTACGGAGAGGTTTGAGCAACGTGGAGGGAGTCGTTTATGAAAGTTTCTTAACTGAAGGGAAACAAAGCCATCTTTATATATTTGAGACTACGTCGTCTAAATCGCTTGAATAACAAAGACACATTTTTGTCTTCGTTTTTCATCCCGTTAAGAGATTTTACTGCGGAGAACTTGAGTGGTCTCAAAGTAGCACGATAGTCCACAACCTCTTACTGTAGAAGCTAACAATCTTTATAATATATTTGTTTTATCGTTTCAGGACCATCGGACCACTCTCCAATCTGAAGGCTTTTTCAGACGCCTTCAAGTGTCCGCTTGGAACTCCCATGAACCCTCATAAGAAATGTCGTGTATGGTAGAAACGAATGGAGACAATTTTTTTTATTAAGCAAAAAGAACAAAAAAATGGTCATTATGTGGACCATTACATGTGTTATTATACAATGCTGATGTCAGCTAAAAAAGGAGGCGCATTTGTACCAAAGTTCAGAATGGAAATTTTTAATCGCACCCACAATATTATTACTCTACGCACCCCATACACACTACTTGTCGAGAATGCAACTTTAAATATCTTCACTTGGGTATCAACAAGGAACCGCGAAAGAAATCCCCAAGAGATATTTCGTTAAATTTTCGAGCTGAACAAAATGCAAACATTTCGATGAATTTATTATAAGCCTTAAAGTTAAAAAAAGACTTATGTTAAAATGATTATGAATTTCAAAAAGAGCATCTACACCAAGAGAAGGTAGACTCGGCAGTTGAAAACTTTTTAAAGCAAGATTGTTAATAGCTTATGTTGAATGACTCTTTAACGCCAAAGACCTCTTGGGTTCAATATGCTGCAAATAATGAGCAGTCAACTCTATTAGTATAGCATATATGATTTCCATTATCGTTATTCTTTCTTATAATCTGCCTCAGTTTCACTGCAGGACAGTGGAAAGGCTGTAATTAATTCTTTCACAATCGAAATGTATCAGCATATCGTGACTGCGACAGTTGGATTTGAAAACAATAGATACACTGCTATATAATTAAAGATAGAAATTAAGCTTGTGAGCCCAAAAAAGCTGATGCTTAATCAATGTGATGTATTACTTTATTGCATGAAAATTTCGCGATCGAGATCGAAAGTCCGCGAAATTTAAAAAAAAAATCGTCAAATTTGAGCGAAAATACACTAAGAAGACAACGAAATATACTTTTTCTCTTGGATACCGCGAAATTCGCATTTTGGCTTCAACCGCGTAATTAAAACGCTGCGAAATGCAATTTTTGGCAAAAAAACTGCGAAATTAAAATATATCCGCGAGATTATCATACAATAAGTAGTGTATTAGTAAAGAAAACACTCAGGCTTTCTATAGTTTGAATGTCATCTTCATTACGCTGTATGGACAGAAAGTTGTACCTTGTATAAATATTTATATGGTAAAAGAATATATATCGACAAATAAAGGATTTCCAGCTTGTTTTTCCTTCATTTCAAATAATACGAGGCTCAGATTTTCTGGTTTGAGTTTCAGCTCAACCAATATTTTTTCGTTTTATTAGCTGTGTCAAACTGAATGAGGTAAAATGAGCAAACTATTCAATCATGTACCCAGATTATTCCGATTTTTTTTACGAATTCCGCAATGCTATCAAAACCACAAAGATATAGAGACGAGTTTGCAAACTCTTAAAAGCAGAGGTCAAGACTATATTCATGAAATATGTACTGAATAAGTCAGTGAGATTTAAGGGTGTGGAAAAGTGGATTTAAGGGTGTGGAAAAGTGGATTTAAACAATAAACCCAATGGAACGAGCGGAAAGGGTACTCTCTCAAAGAGAAATAATTTAAAAAATTAGTCCAGACTTTAGCAAATTAGTAAAAGAAATAATAGTAAAATTGGATAAAATTAAGGGTCAATTTTCGGCTCGGACACATCTCGTAAACCTAGTTGCTTCCCTGGGCTTAAATCTCAAAAACGTAAGATTTACATCTGTTTTATCATTTAACTTGTTTAAATGGGCTCCATTTATACTGAATGAGAGGATAAGCAGCATAAATCGAGTCATTTATAACCAATTTCTCTTGGTAGTAAAAAAATTCTATACATAAATAAAAATATAAAACATCAGCCGTTTTAAAGCGAAAAATCGAATTTCATAAAATAAATGCTAGATTTCCAGTACAGAAAAAGATAAAAGCACTGACGTTGAAATAACGTTGAACTGGACGTTATTTAAAGGTCAGAACCTCGTTTGGATGTTGAAATAATGTTGTGTGTCTGCTGGGTAATACCCGCCCTTCTTTCGAAGTATTTTCGTTCTTTCAAAGAAGCAACTGCCAGTCTTATCTTTTTGGGGGTGTTTTTTAAACCAATCTCAATTCTCAAAAAAAAAACACCAATTCATGTTATCCATTATCTTTCATACGGAAACAACCTAAAAAGTCCGGGGTGTTAGTCACCAGTTCTAAAATTCTAACAATAACTAGTGGCAAGCATCCAGCTTTCTGGGATGTTTCCGCATCAAAGATGACGTAATGGATACCATAAGGCTGGCTCTTTCTATCATTGGTCAAAACCAAGAATTTTAAGGGCAGTCATAGCTGCCTGAGCTTTAGCATGTTTCTTGTTTGGTGAGGCTACAGATGCCTGATAATCCACGTTTTGTATGGTGCATTTTGTGAGGAATGTCTTGTTATGTGACGAGCCTCCTTCAAAAACACATGCGTATTCTGGTAGTCCCATCTTCTTTTTGGCACATATCTCCGCTAAGACTGATACTGGGTGCTTTCCTAAGAGAAGAAAAATGATTTTTTTGGTTGTTAATCCCGAGGTTAAGTCCCGGAGAAAAATCACGACGACCAACGAAAAGTATTTTTATTTATTTATTTATTTGTTTAAAGTTGAATACAAATACGGTAGCAGCAAGGCTAATAAGATTCAACTCATTATTACAAGATTATAGTTGATTTCAAATGAAACCGACACCGTCAATGTAGACCCTACAGATTCTACATGGACATATTTCCTTTTTAAACTCATTCAGATTATCTAAATTTTTATATTCCGCAGGCACAAGCTCCCATATCTTTGGTGCAAGATATGAGAAAGATTCTTCTCCGTTATGAACAGTTCTTATTTCTCTTGATTTAAAGTAAGGCAGGTGTCTTGTGCTAATATCATCTTCACTACGCACGTTGCGTGGGAATATCCCGCTAGTTCGAGTTGGAAAGCCTTTAGCATTTTTGAAGAGTTCAATTGCTAGAAGTTGCAGATTTCTTTGATGAAAAGAAACAGTATCGTCTTTTTTAAGAAGTACTTCGAAGCTGGAGTCGTTGTCTGAGTAAACAATTCTCAGACAACGTTCATGCAGATGGTTTATCCTATGCTCAAGTCTTCGGCTATGAAACATCCACACAAGTGGACAATAACCAAAGTGACATTTGAAGAAAGCATTCATGAGTTTTTTCTTTTTACTTTTATTCATGTAAGGAGCAATTCTTGCAAGAGCACTGATCTTTTTGCTGGCTTCGTTACATATTTTGTTGATGTGAAGTTCAAAACTTAGATTGTTGTCAAATGTAATCCCTAAGATTTTAGCGGCCTCACTGTTGAAAATCTTTTCGTTTAAAACTGTTATATAATTATCTTTGTTTGGGCTGTTTAAAATTAGCTGTGATTTATCAGCGTTACCGATCATTTGATTAAGTTCTAACCATTCGAATATTTTTAGAGCAATTGTTTCCAGTTCGCCACTTACTTCTTCCCATGAACTACCTACTGCAAATGGTGTAGTGTCGTCTGCATAGTTCAATAGACAGAAAATTTCAAGGAAATAGAAAAGATCCCGCGTGTATATATTAAAAAGTAAAGGCCCTAATATGGATCCTTGAGGAACCCCATCTTTGATATTGTATAAAGGACTATAATCATTTCAACTCTTACTCTTTGTTTTCTTCTGGGAAGATAATCTGCGATTAAGTAAATTGCATTTTCTCCTAGTCCATAGGCATCCATCTTGACAATAAGAAGGTCGTGACAAATACAATCAAAGGCTTTAGAAAGGTCAATTAGCAAGGCTCCGAATTTGTTTTTATCATCAGTTGCTTTTTTCCATGTTTCAACTAGTGTCATTAATGATGGCTGGGTGCTAAAACCCTTCCTGTAAGCACATTGATTGTCACTTAAGATTTCTTCGAAATACTCTGAGATTTGATTATGGATGACCCTTTCGTAAATCTTTGATAAAACTGGAAGTATACTTATCGGTCGGTAGTTTGTTTTATCACTTTTTGATCCTTTCTTCTTGTATACAGGTGTAATGTCTGCAAGTTTAAGGATGTCAGGGAAAGATTTTATACTGATTGAGTTATTTATGTTGGTGGACATAAAATCGGCGAATATGCACGAATATTTTTTGACAATTTTGACAGGTATATCCAATGAGGGTTGAGATTTACTTGTTGTGAGCTGTTTTATTATTTTTTCTACTTCATCTTTTGTTGAGTATCGGAAATTGAATGTCTTTATAAAGCCTTTCTTTTTTATTTCGACAATACTAGGATGTTCCCTATATTTCATGATACAGTTTTCTATACGGTCTCGAGACTCTGTATTTAAATGAGGCGGTGCAGGTAAATTCAGGTTTGTAATGATATTATCGTAAAAATCTCCGAAGATTTGTGCAACTTTTTTCTCTTCTTTAATTATATCGTTATTTTCCACCAGTGTGTATGTAACGCTTTTCGAGCTCTTATTAGAGAAAAAAGGTTTCACAGTTTTCCAAAATTTTCGAGCATCTGTTATGTTACTTTCTTCTAAATCTGCAAAATATCGCTTTTTCGTTACTCTGAGGAGTGATAGACAATAGTTCCGCTGTCGATTGTATCGTGCTTTGTTTTCATCTGATCGCTCGTTTAACCAACAGTTTTTAAGTTTTGATCTGACCATAATAGCCTTACGCATTTCTTTGCTAACAAAAGGAGCATTATTTCCACGAATCTTTTTTGTTTTGAAAGGTGCTTTTTTGTCGAGCTCTTCAAGGACGAGTCTAGTTATGGTTTCAAAGTCTTGGTTTTCATCTCTAACAATTTCACTCAAAGTTTCACGGAAGTTATTTTCATCAAAGTTTCTGAAGCAACGATACTTAATAATCTTAGGTGGCTGTTTAATGAATACCCTATTCATTACCGCTAGAGTCATTTTATGGAAATCTGAGAAACCAGTTTCCACTGTGTAAGCTACATTTGAGAAGTATTGAGGAGAGTTTGTTAGGATGTGGTCAATACATTTCGGGTTTTCTGGGTTTTTGAAACATGTGGGAATATTGATTAGACCTTTCAGATCAAGGGTTTTACAAAAGTCCGGCATATTCATATTTTCATTTTCACAGTTGAAGTCACCGACTATCAATATATTGTCATATTTTCGGGGGAGTAAGTCTAGGCTTATTTGAAGTTTTCCTAAGTGATCTTGAGTATTCTTAACATTTGGATTATATGAAAAACTTATAAGCCATTTTTGTTTGTTTGTTTGTCTATGTAAACTTTTTCAGCCAATTAGGTTCCGATAACCAAACTTTACTCGAATTCTCACAATTTTTTTCATTTTTCAAAAGAATATTATTAACCAAATTAATAACGTTTATTTGTCGTTCGATTAAGTTTGATAATCGAACTGTTCGATTAATACAGTCTGGCATACAACCACATATTAATTAGCTAGCTATTACGTTAAATTGGGAATAAAGATATATATATATAGAGCTGGTGGCGAAGGTAAGCTCCCCAGTGGGGATGCCAAGAACCTTTTTAGATTTAAATATGACACTAGATTGCCTTAAAAATTTAAAAAGATAAATCCTGATTAGGTATTTTATGATTACAAATGAATTTTTGCCTCGCATTTGAAAGTTATCCAACCCTCATTGTATCTAGCTTCTTCAAGAAGTTTTCTATCTTTTGATAAGATCTTTCAGAAGACAATTCTATAGTTTTAGAAAATGCGGGAAAAACAGCCTATATGCTGCCTAATCTACTTCCGTGGCTTGTGGATGACAAACTTTTTTGAATTAAATATTTCCTTGAAAATCAAGGTAAAAATTTACAGACCCTTAGAAATCAAGATCTCATTAATTTTTTAATCTTTACATTTCTCATTTTACAGACACAAAAGAATCATTCACCATCACCAGACTTGATCGGTGCCATACAAAGACAAGATGTCACATCCACCAAAAAAATGGTTGATGATGGCACCAATCTCAATGTTACTGGAGTAAGTTCAGAAATCTACCTATCTGACTAGCTATGACAAATCTTTGATGATAAATATTTTTAACTTTCTTTTTACTTTTTTTTAATAAATCAAGGTGTCATTCTGAAAACTGTTCCTTTCCTTGTAAAAATTACAAATCTAAAGTATGTCAAGTGTAAGGGTGATCATTCATTCTTTTGTTAAATATGTAATGCTAGCTTCTTTAGGCTTATGCAAATAAATATATAGAAATAGAAATAGAAATTCCACTTACTACAAACTTACCCTTTTAGGTTGTCCTTCTTATTGTGAAGCTTTGCAAACAGCATAAACAAAAAAATCCAAGCGATCTCTAAGTCTCTTGATGAAACCTACAACAAACTAATTCTACGTATATACAGATGTTACCAAGTTAAGTGAAAACAACAAAAATAACATAAATAAAAATTCTGCTACCATAATGGACCTCAACAACAAAATTAAAACTTTAGAAGATGAAAACCGTTCTCTCAAACTGAAAAACGATCAACGAGACAAACTTATTAAAAATTACAATACCATTAGTACAAATTTGAACAACCTTACATCACAATTACAATCCATGAACGAGCAAACAGATACCATCAAGTCCAAAGCTTGGAATAACAAAACAAATTAAACTCTCACAACCATCTTCCTGAAAAAACTAACATCTCTAATGACGAGAGTCTGGACATTATCAAAGCCTTGTAACGATACGAACACAGCTTCCTCCACAATTAAACATTATCTATCTTCCATATTCAGTAGACAGCTAGAGACACGAAAACTAGATCAGTACATGTTATCCATTGGTTTCAGTAGAAAGTAGAGAGTAGAAGACAATCTCAATCATGAAAATCTTATCCTTCACATCAACACCCAATACATGCAATCCAAACTTCAGTCAATTAAACTTCTCATCACAATTCCCCAGCCCAGATTTCATGTCCATCCAAGAAAGAAAAAACTCTTCTCCGAAAATTGAATTTAATGCCTACAAAATTAAAGATTTCAGACGACCAACGAAAACTCAAATCAAAAACTAACAAAATTACCACCAACAAAGAAAATGAATACATTGAATCTAATTTTTTAATCGATAATAAACCTTTTACTATGATCTCCTTCTATAATCCTAAAACCAACACTGTTGAAATCATCAAACTTCTAAATGATACATCTGTGCTATTTGATGATCTTAATTGTAAACATCTTTCTTGGAGTGATCCAAAGACAAACTCTGCTTAATTGTATCTCAAATAACAACCTTAACATTTTTTTTCATACACTTTCACATCATATTAATCAAAGGCCACCACATCTCGAAGGTATGATTGATATTACATTATGGAGAAATCACCATCAAAATAAAACCTATTTTAAGTCATATTCCTTGCCGAACCCTTTTTGTTAAAATGAGCTATGACTAACTTTAAACGTCAATATCTCCTAAACCAAAAGGAATTGGAGATTGGTTTATAGCTCATTGGATAGCTGAGAGTCTCTTCCTTTTTTTGGGCCCCTTTGGCGCTGCTCATTTTAGGCAGGGCAGTGTGGCAGAGGGCATTCCCTTTTAACAAAGTCAGACTTACTTGATGGCGAACTGCCCAATGCCGTGCGGCAAATTTTACCTTTTTTTGACTTTCAAGGTCAAAATCTCTTCCACAAGACACAATTTCGAAATCTTTTGTGTTGTAACTGAATGCGCATTTTTATTTCCGTCAATCAAGATTTCAAGTTGAAAATAGAAAAAGGCAGGATGGCTGCCCTCCTGTATAGCTCATGTCGGTTATCCGACATTGGCACTTAAAGGGTTAAATCAAATCGAAAACATTTATTTACTTTACCTGCAATCTCATTCAAAAATTTTATAAATACTTATCACGTTTTTATTTATTTATTTATACACTAAAATATTCACCCTATCTTACCGTCAAACATTCGTTTTTTTAACAATAATGACTTTATTTTAATACATTTACGTTTATTATATACCTTATATATTGCTAAAACATTACGTCAGAGTGGTAAAGGACCTACTCAATACAAATCTCCCTTTGAACTTATTTTTACTTTTTTTAATCTTTGAGGAAATGTTTTTTAGAACTGTTTCTGGTAAATATTTTTCCAAACACCAAGAAAGATTTATTGGGGTCTTTTTTGAAAATCATTCAATTCAAGCTTTGATTTATCATTTTTTAATGTTATTGACTGTCTGATTAATGCAAAGATATATTTTTTGTTCACCTAAATCGTTGTAAATTTTTCTTTAAACGACTTTTAAGTTAAAAGTTGTTTAAAGAAACTGATAATAATATACTTACCTTGAAGATTAATGAACTTTTTTTTCTTGTTTTGAAAATAGGATCATCAAGATTCAGCCTTATTCAAAGCCATTTCTTCAAAGTCGAATGAAATCTTAGACATTTTACTGTCAAAGAATAATGGCAAGAAAAAAAAAATCGATGTCAATAAAAAGGTAACTATAAGAATTTTGGATATTTTCATTTATATTGGATTGTGAAGCTGGAATTCCCATGTCTTGGTCTGTTTTAAGTAGAGTTAACCAGATGATTTTCCAGATGATAATGCTATGTATTTGACCTCTAGACCTTATGTTTAAGGGAAGATATTTTTGCAGAAATTAACTTTTTGCAGAATTAAATTTTGCGAATCAAGTTTCACATTAGCTAACTTTTTAGAATATTTTTCTTAGTTGAAGGGCTTTTAAAGGACTGTAATATTTCATGAAATTTAATTTCACGGTTGATGCCCAATATTTTAAATTCTGCAATAATCTTCACATTTCGATCACCAAAACCAACATTATAATGATCAAGAATTTAGATGAAGATTAGATGACATGATTTGACCCACAACTGGACAAACTTTAATTTGACAAATAATTTTTTATCCCAGATAACAGGAATATGTAATAGCGAAGCTGGATGATGAACGAGAATTCCTTAGAGAACTGCTTCCTTTGTCTTTCTATTGTTAACTATTCATAATAGAAAACTATCTCTGTACCCTTGAGTGTTCTGATTTTGTAAGAAAAATAAAGCAGGAAAAGTCTTCATACAGTACCCCAGCACAGCCCTTGCTAATGTTCCCACTTTTCATCAAAAAAAATTGGCGTATAAGATAGTCAAGAGTTTCCTTGTAAATAATTTTTTTTTGTCAGCATGTGTCATAAATTTGACAGGCTTTTCATGATTTTCTTTAAATATTTCGGATGTAAATATTTTGAGAAATATTGTTCCAATTGACTTGAAATATTTTCCATAACCAGTCGGTATGACTCGCTATCTGAAAATATAAGTGAGAAAGTGAGGAACCCAGCGGTGTAGCATGGTATTTCAAATGAAAAAGTGCTTCTTATAATCTTAAAGAAGACATTTAACTTATAAATTTAGTAATAATAACAATGTTTTTCATCGTTTTAAATTGTCTTTGACCAATGTTTTACAGACTCTCTTGATAATTGAAAGTTTTTAATCGTGAAAACTGCAGCAGCAAATTCATTGGATAAGAGGAAATCCAAATTCAAGGGTTTGCAATTAAGAAAAATCCACTTCACATTAAATTTTTATGTCAGGGTACAGAGATAGAACAAGGCTTTTTTCGATGTGCTTTATCCAGCTTCGCTATTACATATTCCTGCAGATAAAATGCAATTCCTTTTTTGAAACCTATAAATATGCCTTATCATATAATATTCCTCCTTTAGCATCCAGTGACAGAGAATTCACCTTTGCACCATGCTATAAGACTTATGAACAATCATGCTGTCAAAGAATTATTGGTATGCCAAGAAATTGAAGTTAATGCCAGAAATAAGGTAATTATTCTTTAATTGAAATTATTGCATACATTTAATTAATGCTATATCACTTTCCCTGAATCTTTTCAATTCAATTTCCACTAACGGTGGTTTACTTGGCAAGGGAATGAACCTTCACTCGGTTAACCCATGTCATAATGAGGGGAATTGGATAGTCGTTGCGGATAGGATGCTATCTAAGAGTGTCCATAGTTATGAAAATAGGTTGGATAGCTTCCTGCAACTAGCCAAACAGAAAACGGTTAAGAGTTTTATGCGATTATCCTTTTATTTTCAAAGGATGGTAACACACCACTTCACTTGGCAATTGACCAAGGAAATGAAGAGGCTGTCTTGCTTTTAGCTTTCCATGACAAAACCCAATATGGCATCCTAAACAAAGTAAATCTTTTTATTTTTACAATTATTTGAATGGAAAACATTTTTGCAGAATTTAACATTGTGATCTTTGGTGTCTGTCTATTACTGCGAAATGAAACCCAAAAGCAAAAAACTCAGAATAAGTTACCCTTCAAAAATCAAATATTTCATTTAGCTCATTTTTTTATATCCCCTTGGATCGTACAATCAGATTTCATGAAGATTGATTTATTTTCTAAAATTTTATGACACAAGAGTTATAAACTTTTGCTGGATATATATGGCCTTAGTTGAGTAAAAAACTTTCTTTTTCTCTTCTGGTTATATTAATGAGACGTTTCAGTGACGTTTCTCTTCTTTCCACACACTAAATCTTTGAACTGACTTTCACTTGGAAAAGTGATTGGGTAGCTCGACTTTCTTGTTAAAAAAAGAAAAGTAATAATTATTATCCATACTCCATTTTCCTTATAAAATACCATTTACTTGCCTAAAAAATCATCGGAAGTTTATGCTTTTCATTCACTTTTTTCTCATCTTCAGAATAATGTGACAGCTTCGGATGTCAACACAGGAAACACCAACAGCACCACTGCTCGCAAATTCTTGAGACAATGCATAAAGGAAAGGACGAAGAATCCTAAACAGAAAAATTTTTCAGTGAGTACTCTTGAGCTTTAGACAAAATCTCTAATCAACGAAATAAGAAAATAAGAACATTTTGCGACCGCGCGAAAAAAAATTGTCACGGGTATT
>JAUJPO010070422.1:0-11836 GCA_032270745.1 Tiaropsis multicirrata
AATGTTATGTACAGGTCCATGTCGGCCATCTAAGGTCGTAGATAGCCCCTTGCGTAACCTCGCTATTGTTTCAACGTCTAAGCAACGTTCCATGTCTGCTGGGTTAAGATTTTCGGATTTGATGACGTCATAAATACAAGTTTCATCAACGATCGACGAGAAACTTTCCCCTTTGGAATTATCCCGTTTGTATCTGATTCAGTCTCACGCATTATGTCTTTGTTTTTGCCAGAATACAACCCTACCACCGGCATGGAGACTTTGAAAGTCAAACCGGTCTCAAAAGCTCAAGCCCGCCAACGATGTGGTCGTGCGGGCCGCGAGTGTCCTGGTGTTTGTTACCGCTTGTATCCTGAAAATGCTTTCCGTAATTTGGACGAGAATACAGTGCCTGAGATCAAACGATGTAATTTGAGAAGTAAGTTAATATTGACCGTCTTTTAGTTGATATGGTACGGGTTAGAAAGTTTGAAACAACGGAAGTTCCTCAGCTCAGTGAAAGAGATTGTTTCAGAAAAAAGAGGAGGGGCTGGAAGATGGGCAGTAGCGTGAAACTGGATCATGTCTGGGGGTAGTTTTACATGCCCGAGGAGCCAAACCGACACATCGTATTTCATAGACGAGTTATGTTCAAAATCCACTGTGATTCCGTTTTTTCCAGTGCTTCCAGTCGGTCGAATACTTTCTTTTACGATTTTAGTTACTTACGCTTTGATTTGTTTAGGTGTTGTATTGAATCTACTAGCAATGGGTCTGCCAGACGTTATTTCCTTTGACTTCATGAGTCCTCCATCAGAAGATTCACTTAAAGACGCCTTGCGCCAATTGGTTCAACTGGGTGCTGTAGAATCAGTTGAAAGCCAAAAGGTACGCCGCTCATTTTTTTTTTTTTTCATTCTTAAAAATGATACGCAAAAAAACATATTTTCAACCTCTGAGTGTCATCGCTAATTAACCCTTTAAGTTATAGACTCTCAGCTATCCAACGAGCTATAAACCAACCTCTAATTCATTTTGGTTCAGGGGATATTGACGTTTAAAGTTTGTCCTACCTTATTTTAACAAAAAAGTACCCCAAAAAGGGCTCGGCACGGAAACCCCCCAGCAGACACAAGACGTTTTTTTCAACATTGTTTCAACGTGCCTGCTGGGTGTGAATGCTTGGTAGTTGGTAAATGTTTCATTCTTTTAAGAAATATTTTCTTACTTTTGTGGTTCGTTATCTTCTTGTTTGAATCATTGTCAATCTTCAATAGTGTTTTTGTTGAGTGTTGTACTCTTTTCCCCTATCAACACAAGACATTAGCTTTATAAATTCCCGCAATGATATGTAAAGATATTAAAATTGCCATAGTGTTGACCCTGTTATTCTTTTCTATTTTTCAGATTACTGAACAAGGGAAACAGATGTCGACCTTCCCGCTCGACCCAGCTCTCTCGAAATGCATTCTGGCTGCCAAAGAGCACGAATGTGTGGAAGAAATCGTCACAGTATTGGCCATCCTATCCGTGGATTCACTCGTTTATATACCACCTTCTGAACGGGAGCGCGGTAGAAAAGCCATACAACGTTTTTCAGCTAGTGAGGGTGACCAAGTAACCATGCTCAAATTGTTCCGAGAATACAAAAAAATGAAGGGCAACCAACAATGGTGTCGGGAGAATTTCATCGACGCGAAAACCATGAAAACGGTGCGTCAAATCCGAAACCAGTTAAAAGAACTTTGTCACAAATTGGACATTCCACTGACTAGCAGTAAACAGGATCAATTCAAATCGTTACGGAAATCACTGTGTTCCGGCTTGTTTTTCAACAGTGCGGAGAGACAACCTGACGGAACATACGTCACTCTAATGCAAAAAATGACAGTTCACATCCATCCATCGTCTGTTTTGTTCAGAGGGAAACCTTCTTTTGTTGTCTTCAACGAACTTGTTGAAACTTCAAAACGTTACATGAGAGGTTTGTGTGTTGTGGACCCTCTGTGGTTGATCGAAGCTTGCCCTTCGCGTTTTGAAAATTGTAAACTTTTACCGGAGACGATAATGTCATGATTTAACTGGAACGGGATTTTCCTCTTTAAGGGCATAAGCTTTATCCGGAAGAATTTCCAGGAACGAGCATATGCGAAATCTTTAAGTAGTATATTTTATCTTTTATAGTGTTTAGTATATTTCTACCCCAGCAAATAATGTGTGTCCAATGTGTACCTGTGTAACCGCTTATGTATAAAAAAGGTGTAGAAAACTCACTATAATAAATAGTTTGACATTTTTCCATTATTATATTCATTGCACGCGTAAAAGTGTTATTTTTCTAACGGGAACAACCCTTGAAATAAGGCTTTTGTCCCTCTTTTTATTGTTTATAACGTGAGAAAAAGGGACAAACGCCCGGCTTTCTTGGGGGTGTTTCCGTAAAAAAATGTAAACTTTTAACATGAATCCACAACAAGTCTGCTACAACCTGCGATTGAGTACAATTCAGCATTCAGGTCTCCTCTTAGCGAGAACAACGCGCGCTTTATCTATTTCTTTGTTCTGATTAGTTCGGAGATAACATTACGTCAGTTTGTTATGTAATTTCTTCTCCGAGATCAATCAAAACAGAGAAATAGAATAGAAGTCTTTATTAAAATTTATCAGTCCTAGCATATTTTTATTTTTCGTTTTTTTTATCAAGGGCGTGGTGGTGGGTGGTTAGACTTGCTTTAGATTTCAATTTCTTTTATCAGCTGGGTCGCATCAAAAACAGAAGAAAGTATCTTTTAATCCTTTACAACCGAACTTTAGAAACCTTTTTATCTAAATTGAGGAGATTTTGGAAGCATGTGAACCAAAGTTTCCTCTTCATTAACCTAATTATAAATAAACCTTAAATGCGAAAAACAATCGTTCCATGATTGTTGGCAATTTTCATCTAATTAAAAGTCCCATTTTGTAATGATTTGCAACAGTCTCTGATTTAATTAGGAGATAGAAGTCATCCCTCCCGATGAAATTACGTCAACTTTAAATATTTTTTATAAGAACTCCAGTTGCTTATTTTAGAAACTTTGAAGGATGTTTTAGTCAGATATCTGATATCTAGAAGGAGCGTTTATCGTGCAGTTTTTCAAGGTTCTATTGTTTTAAGGTTCTGAGATACTCCTCCAGTTCTTTGAATGGTAACTGATTATTTCAAAGTGAGATTTCCTACGTTTTACTCAATATCAGTTGAATTGAAATTTTAGGTTTTAATGTGGTGAAAACGAGAGAAAATCTCATTTTTTACCTATAAATGAACTATAAATATTATTCAAAATATTACTGTGAAAAAATAAGAATTTTCAAGGATTTTCTAGTGGTTATTAGAATACTTTTCAACGAAAACAAGACATTCATCGTCAGAGAATAAAAACCTACCAATATCAAATATACTTTATATGTTTCATTTGTTTCTTGTTGTGAAGTCGAATCTCTTTGTCCGAACGTATGGTAGTTTTGAGATCGAATTATTTTATTGCTTCTTTCTTTCAGCAAAAAGTAATAATAATAATATAAACGACAAACATGAAAATAACAAAAGTGATGACAAAAGAAGACTTATCATCTTTATCCTGCTCACTCGATGTTGTATGCTCAATGTTGTATGAAAACAATCCCAAGCACTATCATAAATGCAATGTTTTGAAGACAAACAATTCACTCTTCGTTGGTTTAAACAGTGGGAAAAAACACCGTTAAAACACCGCCACACCAATGAGCCAGGTATTTAATTTACAGGTGTCCACTAGTAAGAGTGTAAAATTTGGGAATTTAAAAATGCGAATGTTCTTTAAAGGTAGCACAGGAGAAAAATTGATTTCAGTCAGAATTTTTGTCCACTTTTCCCAAATGTTCTCGAAATTTCACTTTTTGTAATTATTCATGATATGCGTAAGTTAGCATTACGTCATTTTTCCTAACGGAAACAGCAGAAAAATCCGGATTTTGCCCTCTTTTTTTTGCAAAAAATCCGGATTTCGCATTCTGTTTTGGCTGTTTCCGTTTGGAAGAATGATATAATGCTATTTTACGCATATCGTGGCTAAGAACAGATCATAAAGGAAAATAAGTCGTCAAAAGATAGTAGCCAGGTTAAGCAAGAAGCTATTTATGACCTTAGACGCGTATGATCCAGTCTGTACATAATTTGTCTAAGCAAAACTTATAAACGAAAATCTATGTACAGGCTGGATCATACGCGTCTAAGGTCATAAATAGCTCCTTGCGTAACCTCGCTAGTTCTACAATGTCCTATATAAAAAATAGTTTTATCGGATTTTCGTGAAACAAATTTTCCAAATCTCTCGTTAAACGGAGCTTTTTTGACACAGTGCCATTCCAATTAAGGTTTGATTTGCTTCAAATGAAAAACAACAATTTAGCTCTTCTTTCCTTTTATCTCTTATCTTAGATAACCTTTATATCAATTGGCATGGCTTTTTTTGTGTCAATTTGACGGCGAATTGGCAGGAGATGTAATCGGGTTTTATAAAATGTGCATGCAATAATTTGAAGACATCATTTCAAACATTGTAGCGTTATAACATGCACGGTTTGTTGGTTGGTAGATCTTTTTTCATTACTTATTATTATGCCATTTATTTGCGGGGAAATTATGTTACCTGAGAAGACTTCCAGATCAGGCTGCTGAAGGAAAAGATTGCGCGGTGGTAGAGTGAGGAATGCACGATACAGTAGTTAAAAAGTTATAAGCTTGCAAAGTTAAATTCACTTTACGAAAAGTGTAAAAACACGTCAATAAAGGGGTATTAAATTTTCGCAATTTAGTTCATAAATGACAAGCGTTTTTGGAGAGTTAGACGCGAGAGTTTAACGACTTAATCAATGGTAATAAAACTTTTAAAAACAGCTTTCTGGGACCACAGTTATATTATACATCTTTGCTTGCAAGAAATACGGACCTTGAACATTTTATAAAGTACTCTCTGATCGTTTTTAAAGTGTTTCAAGATTTTTTAGAATATACAATCTCTTAAACTGGTTTACATTCCAAGTTTTATCCAGTTGATGATTAGACGGTACCAGAAGTTTAGTAACACTTTTAAATCGACTTCATTCATTCTTTTTAATTATTCATAAATTTGTAAAGGTGTAAAGGTGTAAAAGTAGTTAATCCTGATACAAAATCTTTATTCTATTTTACCAAAAAGGAGTAGAAATTTAGTAAAAAATGCATCGGTTTACTAACGGCACCAGAGATTTACTGAAAATTTCATTTGTGGTGTTTGGATTGCTTGTTGTGTATCATGTCGCATTCCATTTAAATTTGGGTAAGTTGCTGCAGTGTCACTACCTTAAAATATTTTGAATCCTTTTGCACTGTTTAAGGGAAATTAAGTTTTCCTATAAGAAATGGAGTTTAATAAAAGTTTAAAACCAGCTAATTTGGAATCAAGTGTAAAAATGAAAATTTTAAGCTGAAAAATGGCTCAGAAGTGACAAATACTTGTCAAATTTGACAAACAGTATTTATCGATTGACTTCAAAGATGCTTTTCAGTACTAAAATTAACATATATACTCTTTTAAAGTTTCAAATTTAAAAAATTCACTTTTCGAACATTTCAAGGATTTTTCGCGAGCACAAACTTTCACGAATTCCCTTTTAAGAATTTTTGAAAACATTAAATTTTCGCGAAAAAGGCCAAAAGTCTTGAAATACGCGAAAATCGCGAAAGTTTGTACGCCTAAAGTAAGTATATATATATGCCCTCATATATCTTAGAATGAGTCCTACCCACTTGGGATTAGGAATCACAGCGCAGTCAGAACTTGGAAGCCTACGGTTGCGAGCATTAGAGCTCTGATGTATACAGAGAATCACAGTAACACGATGTGAGCATCGAACTTGAACCTCCTGGACGAAAAACAAGTACGATAAACCACTATGCCACTCAATGTTTTAATGATCATATGTATTTATCTGTTTTTTAGAGCCGAGTGTTTTATCCAACAATCACGACACCTCCGTCTTTGCTGTCATCGAAGAAGAACAAAGAGTGAAAATCTCACTCCCAAAGAATGCGAACAAAGCAGCTGTTAAAGCCAAACACAATGTGACAAGTCTCAAAAGATTGAATCAAGTCGCTAATAAAAAGACGATGACCCCTACTTCGGCCACACCAGCTTCGACGACTGTTGATAAAACAACCCTTCGTGATCGTTTAGGTGTCATTTTATACATTCCAAACTCAGAATCACACGTTCGCCAGTTCCTTGCCTTCGCCTATGCTTCTTGGAAACACATCACTGATAAAGAGGACAATCTTTTCCAAAGAGGGAAAATTGACAATAAAATGCTCAATAGCATTGACCTTTTAGCTTTCTGTCATCCAAAAATTTGTCCACATCTTGAAAGCTTCTGCACCAAGATTACAAAAATTAAAGGCATCTACAGTAGCAAGAAGCAGACGTGTTGGGCAATCGAGCAATCCTATGAGACAGATATACCTTATAATCCTTTGAATTCATTTATCATGTTTAAGAGAAAAGACATTATGGAGTTACCAAAGAAATATAAGTACCTTCTTCGTACTGATTACGACGTTTTCTTTAGTCCTGCCTTATTTTTATTGAAGCCAACCAAATTTTTGTTTGGTAATGGAGGCTATAGTGATCCTTTCAACATGAAACGTTTGAAAGAGGTTTCACAACGACTTGGAATGGCCCATCGGGGTCGGCATGGTATCGGCTCTACTTGGTGCGCAGATGCAAATCAATTCATAACAATTGCCAACAAGACGTATGATACCACCCGATATGTTTATCTGAATGAGTTTGACCCAAAATCTCAAGGCCTTGAAACCATCAATTTCACCAAAAATCGAGAAGGTGAATGGATCCGCTGGTGGAGACCAGTTTCTTTGCTATACGGTGGAGAAATAGCAATCAACCACATGCTACCTGATATTTCAGATGCAAACAAGGGAAAATTCGACGCGTCATCTTGTTCAGAAGAAAGCGTTTGGAAGGCCTACCATATCCATTGCTGGCATAACCCATGCCATTTCTCGAAATTTGAGTTTGATAGCTTTATGTATCAGCTGATATACGGTACAAAAGATTTGAATAATAAATTGAGCAAAGAATTGGTGAAAAATGGCTATGAAAAGGATACAAGGAATATGACAATGCGACAATTTTCTTCGTATATAGCTTATAACGCTGTAGGTAAATATCTGCAACGGTATTTTCAATGATTATTGTCCTCCGGCACGAGGTGGCCTCATAGCTTCATAAACACAGCGAATTCTCTAAAAAATTATTCAGAAAATATAACGGATTCGGATTAGCCTTACCTGAATTGGATCTTGTTTCTTTGGGAACAACGAGTGCTAGTTAGTTCTTGTCTCGTTCGCTATTTTTTGTTTATGTATCTTTCTTTCTCTGGCAATATAATAAAAAAAAAGCTTTTTTCAGTTTTTTAGAACATATGGTTTAAATTACCTTCTATAGCTTGGGAGTTGAATTCCGCATACTGAAATTTGATGTATTCTTTTAAAATAAAATATATACCTTAATGCCATGGATTAATTGCTTTTCTTTACCTGGAAAAATTATTGATGTTTCTATGAAGTTATTTCTCCTTTAGAGTGAGAACAAGTGCATATTACTTATTGGTAATGAATCGACAGATCCTGGCAAGCGAGAGGTCATGGGTTCAATTCCCACTCGATTCGTTACCTTTGAGATAACTGGGAGGTACATTAGTGCAGGTTCATTATTGATCTCAAAGAATGCAAGAGAGGGGGTTCTTTTAAGCGTCAGTTATTTCTAGTCTAGCTGTGGCCGAAAAATATTTAAGTGAGCGATAATAAATAGGTTGCATACGGACTGCGGCAAAAGCTTACAAAGAAATACGGACCTTGAACATTTTATAAAGTACTCTCTGATCGTTTGAAGTATTTCAAGTTTTATTTTGTATATAAGATCTCTTTAACCGTCCAGGTTTATATTCCATGTTTTATCGCAAACCGGTTGGACCAGAAGATACCAAGTTTTGTAATACTTTTAAATCGACTTTATTCATTATTTAATCTGACCATTTTTGTAAACTTGTTTTTAAAATGTTTTTACTCTGAGGATGACATAAGAATTTTGTCGTAAAAGTCGAATATATATAGCTTTTAAATAAACTTCTGATCATTCTTTTCGTCGTTAAATTACTAGCCCAAAATCGACATTTTTTCCATATTCATAAATTTTTAAAAGGGTAAAGGTGCAATCAATACTTTAGTTATTATTGTATAAAGGTTTATTCTCATAAATAAAAATTTACATTACCTAAATACACACAAGGAATGACTATAAAAATAGAGTGATTATTATAAAATAAAATAGTACCGGAGCCGGCGGTCCCGGTATGGATCTTTTTCTATTATATACGGATAAAAGATTATATGAATGATAATGATTATGCGAATTTCTAGATCTTATTTTCATGATAGTATAGTTAACCCTTAGAGCCCGAAGGACGCCATTTGGCCTTCTGAAAAGGTAGTTTTAACGCACCCAAGTCATTTGGCTTTAGCTCAAAACCATATCATTTTAAGGCATACAATCAGTATGAAAATGGCTTTCTAATGGTACCAAAATCTTTGTCTATATCAATGCTACAAGCTTTAACGGCCATTTGAAGTTTGAATTTTATGAAAAAGTTTGAATTTTATGAAAAAGTTTCACTTTTTTCAAAAGTACTGCGGTGTCAAAGGGTTAATATTTCATATTTCAATATTTCTAATTTTTCATTTGGATATTCCATAGCAAAAGCTTAATATTTTTTATATATTTTGTCACTGCATTTATCCATTCATTTGGATATTCCATAGCAAAAGCTTTTGCTTCTTCCTAATTAAAATAAATTTCGTCGAGGTCTTTTTTAACTCTCGATATCCATGTAGTTTTTAATCTGCCTCTTGGTCTATCGTACTTTGATATGCCAGTGCTAATGTTTAACATAAACTTCTTCCGGGAACGCTGCTAGCTTTCCGAACCATTCTAGTCTCTTTTGAGTTATCTTTTCGCTTCAAGGTTTGGCTTTTGACCTGCTGTATAAAAGTTCATTAATTAGAGCATTGGGCCATTTGTTATCAAAGAAGTACTTTCGTATTAACCTTCGCTGAACGTGTCAATGGATATTTCTTGGGTTTTGTTCAATGCCAATGTGTCAGAATTGTATAAGAAGATTGGTTCAACATAGGTTTCGAGGACTTTCACTTTGGTAGATCTTGTCAGACGATCATTGTTGAAAAGGCGATGTAGGTTATTGGCAGCTGTCATTGACAATGATTTTCTTCTTTGGATGTCTTCTACACTGCCCAGCAAAGTCCCCAGAAGTTCACATTTCTTCCATTCGTTTTTCGTTCGGTTGATGGTGTACTATTATCAGTCTTATCGTTGTTTACTTGAACACCCTCTCTACCAAAGATTGCAGGTTTTTTGTTTTCGTATCTCTGAATATCGTTGTAGTCACTGATAACCTTGGATAGATCGTCCGCGTACTCCATCTCTAAGTTGATGTGTCCGACTGGGGGTACAGGTATGGTATTTGTGCTCGGTAAGTTGGTCAGAGATTGCGTTATTGGTGATTGATTGTTGAAAGTATTGTTGATCGTGGTTAGTAGGAATTTTGTCACCCAAAGACTGCTATGTAATATGTGAAGCAATTTGCACTCGCGCAGTCTCCTTGGGAAGTTCCTGTATCTGTTAAGAAGGTTTCACTGAAGTTTTTATCACATCTTACTGATAAGGTGACTCTTCGAGCATTTTCTTTACGAAATAAACAGCTCATCTGGGGTTGATAATATCTTGAAGGTGTTATATGAGGGCTTTTCTTTTGATACTATCAAATGCTTTACTCATGTCGAGAAAAGTGAGATATACAGTTTCGTTTTTAGCATTTACTGTGTTCTTTCGATTACCGTCTTTACGGCGAACACATGTTCGGTCGTTCATCTACCTTTTCTATATGCAGCTTAAGTGATTCGTAATTCGCTGAAAACAGAACATTTACTAAAGATTAAAATGATGTGTTATTAGTAAACAAAATCTTTTAGTGAGTTAAACCATAGTGTTTGTTTTCCCCTCGACATAATTAAATCTTATTAGTTAAAAAGTATATCACATGACTTTCCGTGGCAAAGAATTTTATCACTGATCGATGCGATTCATGATAATTACCGCCAGGATTTTTCTTAACGTTGATAGCAATGTTATGGGACGAAAGTTCGACGCAGGTCCTTTCGGTTTCCCCGTTTTTTCGTATGGGTACGAGTTAACCATGATTTAATCCGATTAAACCGGCGTTTAAATGTCTTCAATATACTTATCGAAGAAGAAGGAAAAGAGAAAAAAAAGCTTTTAACAAATATTTCCCTCTTGAGTAGGGAAATACTTAAAACTGGTGGAATCAAAGAAAATGGTCTGCCCAAAAAAGCAATGCCGCGGCCTCTTTTCAAGCTTGAAAACCAGTACAAATAGGGTTAGTGACGACATTCTTTACGATTCTTATAATTGCAATTCTGTATTTAAAAGACGTCTTAATAATAGCGTCTTCGATACGCCCTAGTAATGTCTTCTGGGTTAGTCCGTCTAATTACATTTTCAAAACGACCAATTAAAAATGGGATGTAAGCATCAGATAATTGCTAATTATAATCATATCATATGACATATAATAAAAATGCTGGGGCTTCTCTGTACACTGATTAAAGAATCATTAGACGTGGCTTTTTTTTATAAATCTCTTTTCCTTTAGGATTGTCTGGCGTTATAATATGATGTTTAAAAAAGTGGAAACACCGCCATGATTCTTTATTCCTGGGTACGAACGAATAAAGACCGGGTGTACAATTAATGCTATTATCCAACGAAAACAAAAGACACGAATGTAAGAATGTAAAGAATACACAGAAGATGAAAACGAATGACCACGAATGCTGTTGATGAACAACATTGTTTTTTTATATTCTAAGTGTTGGTGCTTTCAAGATTGCATTTCCATCAAACAAAATACGAGGTAAGCTGACTGCATGATTTTCTGGTGGTCAAAGATGAAGAAACTTTACCGAGCAGACACAAAACGTGTCATTTTAACATTTTTTGGACGTTCAGATAACGTGGGTAGCATGAATTCTCTAGTCCATTTTTGGGTGAAGATTTAATTCTTAATAAGAATTTCTTTGAATCGAGCGAAAACCTTTCCGTACACTCATACATATACGGTCATATGAAAACTCACGAATTCCAATATCCTTCTTCTACTTTTTCAGGGAACTTATATCACAAAATACTATGCTTGTTTTTACTTCTCTTTGCACTATAAGTATAGGATATGCCATTTGACACTTCCTATATCATAGTCATGGCGAGACTCACCATACCCACTGAAAAAATAAGTCCAAAATTTTTCTCGGTGGAAAATTAGCAGCTAAATTCTTTCTTCATTTCAAAAAAGCCCATCCCTATATAGAGATTTTGATATTCCTATTAATATTTGGCAGACTTTGCTTTGGTCCATCCCCATAAAAAATAGGATTTTTCATCCCCACTTTTGTCCCCTTATTTATCCCCACCGACATAAAGATTCCCACCGGGTCACTGAGACAGGGTGCCTTTTGTTGCGTTGTCAATGATGGGATATTCTTTGCTTAGAGCGAAAAAGTTACGAGAGTATGGAGCTGCCAAATTGAGCCCATTGAAGTTTCCCGTAGGAAAGTCTCTTAAACGAGTTTGAAGAACGAAGCATCGAGACAAAAATTAGTCTCTTTTATTCAAGCAATTTTTAGAGA
>JAUJPO010070433.1:0-11835 GCA_032270745.1 Tiaropsis multicirrata
CGGTATCGGTATTTGATTGGAAATATGATCGGTATATCGGTATTCTTCAGGAAAATAGATCGGTATATCGGGATTCCCAGCTCCCGTACGCCCTAATAACTCACGACTGTAGATGAATAGCTAGCTTGTCGTGTAGTCCAAAGAAAAGTACAAAAATAATAATAGTAATAGTTTTTATCTGGAAATTCGGCCCATGCAGGATATAAATCTGTCTTTTGGATTTATTCAAACTAGCCAATGCTTAAAGCTGAAGGAAAGAGCTTTTAAATCAATGCTACAAGTTTATAAGAATCCTTCACACTGAGCCGCCAGAAAACGGACCGTTGAAAAGTTATTTTTATGTCATAACCACTTGCTTTTACAGTTCTAGTTAGCGGACACCAAGTCGAATTCCCGATGATGTCCGCTAATTGGAGCTGTCCGCCTTTTGGAACGTTTGGTAATATAAGCTCTAAATTCGGGGGAGGGGGAAATTTGTCCGCTTATCAGAGCTGTCCGCCTTTTGGGAGTGTTTGGGGTGTCTGCTAATTGGAGCTTCGACTGTATACTTTTATAATATCTTTGTACTAGCTAAGGGTTAAAAATAAAGAAGGGATGGCAGTAGTGTTTTATCCTCACCCGATTTGTTCCACCAGTTCGCGAGCTTGTGTGATTATGTTTGCACCAGTGTAACAAACTATCCCTGCCATCTCCATCGAAAACCAACGTGAGCTGAAACGCAACAAAAAAGACTAATCGAAAATACAGTAAAATACAGTAATACAATAAAAATAGAAATTTTTTAATATACAGAACAGACCATAAAAGAACATGTTAAGAAACCTTCCGATGATTATTGCTTGACAACAGTTAAAACGGCTCTTTTCCAGTAAAACTAAACATACTGAGAACATTTTATAGAGTTTCTTTAGTCCCAGTGCTCTAATAAAAAGCGTGTCATTATCTGGTATAAAACGATCGTGATTGTTGCGGGGCCATCTTAAAAATAAAAACGGTCCGCGACCGGGTGAAAGTCTTTTTACGAGGCACTCGGCTTTTTTTTTCTTCTTTTGATTATTATGATGATGATATTTATCTTAAAATATATCAAAAATAATTGAAAAGATACCATACTTCCATGATCAGATAACAGCCATAAAGTCAATAAGAAGAGGATTGAAGCTTCAACATTGTTCGGAATAGAGTCGAAACAAAAACTTGGGGTTCGAGTTAGATCCCTTCGTAACCTAAAACTCCTAGATTACCAGGCTATCCACGCAAAAAATTGCGAGCGATAAAAAAAAAAGTACAAAAGAAAAAGACCAAATTAGTAATAATGTTTTATTTGTTATTTTATCTTCAGATATATTTCTACAATTACAAAATATTGAATTCGGAGATTTTGATTGATTAAACGATCGAGTGATCAATTGAGTGATTTGGCGTTGTATACCGCCAGGTTTAAATTCAGAGTTGTCCTAGATGAGTTGTCTTCACTGCGACTAAAGAGCCCCATCTGCCCTTGGTTTGAATTTAAAGTTTTCCTTCTCTTAGATAAGTTGTCTTCACTGCGACTAAAGAGCCCCATCTGCCCTTTGTTTTAGTTCAAAGTTGTCCGTCTCCTAGATGAGTTGTCTTCACTGCGACTAAAGAGCCCCATCTGCCCTTGGTTTGAATTCAAAGTTGTCCGTCTCCTAGATGAGTTGTCTTCACTGCGACTAAAGAGCCCCATCTGCCCTTAACATTAACAGAACAAAAAAGGATTACATATGTTGGTGATGACCAAGAGGTGAGAGGTGAGAGGTGAGAGGTGAACTTGGAATGGATTCATCCACCAGCAGAACCCCAAGATCCAACACCAGAGCTAAAGCACGACTTGGTTGACGCAAAAACTTAAAACAATGTCCATTGTACTTGTCTTCATAGTGTGATTTCAGTTTGTAAAAGAGGTTGACAATCTTGTTTTCGCGAGTATTCATGGCCGTTACAAAATCGTTGAACTGGGTGATGTCTTCATTCTGATTCGACACAACTTTGTTCAAATTGTCAATGGTCTTTGCATCATTATCAATCTTGGCTTTGGATTTCTTGACAAGACCTGTTAGATCTGCAACTTTCTCTTTCAGTTTGATTTTCTTATTTTGTTTTTTATCGATTGCAATAGCTTGCTCTGCAATCTTTTGTCGACAACCATGGATCTGACTACCAAGGAAGATTTGAACGCAATTCATTTTCTCCACCTCATTTTGCAACCCAGCTGTGATTTTCTCAAGATGTTCAGCTCTCTCTTCTTGCTCCAAGCGTCGTTCGTGAGCGCGTTCAGTTTTCAAGTCTTGAAGTTCAAACTTCTCCTTCCATTCTTCAGTTTTTTTAGTTTGTTTGTCAAGATTCTCTTCTAGTTCTTCGATCTTATTGTCTTTACTACCCACAAGTTTTTCCAATTCTGCGATTTGACGTTGCAGAGATTGGACAGTAAAACTGCGACGAACATCTTTGTTTTTTAATTCTTCAATTTGTTCCGCTTGGTGAACACATATTAGACGATACTCGTCCGACTGGATTTGATAATTACCAAATTCTCTCATTTTTTGCACAAAATTACAACAAAATATTATCTTGTTTCAAAAAACACAACTGATTTTCAAAGCCAATATTTTCTTTATGAAAAAGATGAAGAATTATGTTATTTGACGTCAGTTTTAATGCTTTTATTTTGTGACGTCAATTATCACGCTAAATCTTTTTAACTCTGTTACAGAATAAACATTCAGTTAAAACAAACAACCTTTGATATAAGAGATCTAAATATCAAGGTGAACAGTGGTATCGATGAAATTAGATATTTATCAACAAACCTGTCTTAAGGCTTTCTTCCAATAAAACGTCATCATTGACACCTGCCATCTCCTCTAAATCCATCTCTGCACTTTCATTTTCGTACCCAACGGATGAGAGCGGATGTTTACGACCAACAACACTCTTTAACGTAGAGGGTTCGGGTGTAGGCGCAGGAGAGTTGCTTTCTAAAAGTACGGAAATAAATGGATGATAAGAATAATATTATAATCCAGGGAGTTTAAAAAACATTTTTTTCGGCCAAGCCAACAAATCCTGAAAAATCCATTTCGGTGAAAATGCATTGGAAATGAAGAATTGCCAAGTCAGATCAAGTCAAGTAAAGATACATACTATCCATAAAGCTATCTCCTTCGCCACTGGGAATCCCTTCAGTTGAATCAGTCCATGATCGTTTATCGTTTTCCATCGGCAATCTATAAAGAATTAGTTCGTTAAAAATCACCTACGAAAATCGACCTTTCTTGACTTCGGATATTTGCTTTTATACTCGAGCAGATTTCCTTGACCTTGTAAAATTCTCATCATCGTTGATTCCTTATAATCTGAACCTCTACAACCTTTTCGATTTGTCGAGAGTTTTCGAGCTGCAGAAGAGAGTTCACAGCGGGTTCGCAGTAAATTTTGAATACAGACACCCTAGGATATATCAAATAATAGTTTTTAACTGTAACATGCGGTATCCAGGTATTATGGCGATCCCAAGAAACTTTAAATGTTAAGCGGCGGTATGGAAGTTGAAAATAGGTTACTTTAGTCGCTGAACAAACCTTTTTAATAAATAATTCTTTTTAAACTGGAAACTCACGGTAGAGGTAATTGGTTTAAAGCTTTTGGCACTGAAGATGTATCACTGGTATGTTTCTTCCGTAGAGGACTTGGTGAATTGGGTTGACTTGCCAAAGAAATTGGTGTTTGAAGGTTGGAACGATTTCCTTTGCCGCTCCCTGATAAAACATCTTGGATATTCTGCAGTTGCACAGCATAGTCTCGAGAGCTGCAAATGAAAAATAACATTATTTCATACAGGTCTTAAAAGAATTGTTTAAACCAATTTACCAGCTAACCTCATTTCCCTCTATCTAACGACAAAACGATGCAATAAGAACGTATATGATTCTGAAGATAGTCTACAAAGTGGTGGTCCTCTATATAAGTATAGTGATGTAGGAGATCCCACCATGATTGGGCCTGATGACCGAAAGAAAATGTCGCATTCTAAATTCTCTAGCCCTTCAACTGAGTTATTGATCATGAATTATGCCACATTTATTTGGAACAAACATCGATATGTTACCTACCTGAGTGTAAAAGCAATAAGAGATGTAGGCTCCATTTCGTTGATGACAATAGAAGCAGTACCGCCGACTTGTGGTAAATATTGTTCTTGTGAGGGGCTGAAACAATATAGAATTGGTGTTGAATGAAATTTTCCTAACGCAAAGATCTGTTGAAATACAAGCAGCCGACTGCACTGTTTTCACCCCGGAATGTCAGTCAATTCTGTTACTGTTCTGACATGCGTAAAAAGCATTTGACAAACTCATTGGTACACGTTTAGGACGCCAAGAATATTTCCTTGCCAACAATTTGATTAAAAAGCATTTTAAGTGCAAATTTTATAAGTTTGAAATTCAGCGCACCCAGAATGTAGGTTTTTTCTATGGCACAAACAAGAAATCATTAATTTTTCTCTTGTTACAATTCTAGTTGCGTAGGGTAAGTATATGTAAGTAGACCCTGATCATAAAAGCTGTTCAAACACTATCGTCGAATGCGGACATCATTTTCTGGGTACAGAAGAAGTTGTACCTGATGATGACAGAACTTGAAACCACTTACAAAGGCCTTAGTATAGGATTGAAGGTCGTGTTTGTCAATAAATTATGGATGATTTTCTTCATCTTTTCACTGCCACCTCGTCCTTTGTGTGTCCCTCCTAAAGAAAGAAAATTCGAACTGCCAGTTAAATGTTATTCTTAATTATTTTGGACCAATACAGTATCTTTATATTCAAAGAATATTAACGAGATTTTCTTCCTAATCAAGTTTCAAAATGAATCTACTAAACATATTTGAGAGTCTTTAGCTATTTACAAAAACATCTTACTTAATGCTCAAGTAAATAAAAAAGACTTGCCTTCACCAGATACAGCAACTGTCTTAACCACATCCGTCATATCCACATCTAAAAAATATAAAGAACATCATAAATAAAACGATTCCCTGGTTTGCATACCTCAAAAGTAATACAATCAGAGCAGATGCACCTCTCAGAAAGAGAAGGATTCAGCATAAAGTAGACCAGCAGGCTAGTCGTGTTAATATAATAATTATCCAGGCTAATAACCGCGGAAATTTTTTTGTTAATCGGCGCGCTGTATCTATCTTCGTAATATTCTTTCCGAATTAAAAACATAGATGATTATTAAAATAGTCTAGTATAAAGTAGAATCATGAGGGTCTTTAAATTAAATCTTCCTGAAATTTTGACGACTGGTTGTAAAATAGATACAGTGCCCCAGAATGCAGGTTTTTCGAAAACCGTATTTCAAATAATCTGGTAGCTTTACAATTGCAATAAACAGATTTTGGCGTATTCTCAGAAAGGTAAACATACTTTCTGGGCATATTTTTCAAACTGAAGTTTGAATTTACAAATTCTTTACGACTTTTTATCCCATTCATAATTTCAGATTTTAATCAAATTTAGTTTTAACCCTTTCACTTCGAGACACCCGCCCTACGGTGGTATTCTGGGTCAAACTTTAACTGACTGTATCTCCTGAACTAAGAGCTTTCAGGAACTCGTTCCCCTACCATTGGAAAGAGGACAAAATAGGTTCCGGGTTAATCACTAAGCATCGTATACCGTATAGCTTTGAGGAGGAGGTATTATATGTTCGTTATCGTTTGTAGTATTTTTTCGTTTTATGTAAAATGTGTCTTTGTCGTCATAAAGAAAAGAAATCAAGTAAAGACAGATAAACCGTCCTTAACCACTTACCGATAGAGCGTGAAGTCAAGGATTTATGTCGTGTATGCCCTGTAAAACAGTTAGATAAAACGTCATGGATCCATTAAAAAAACATCTTCATCTTTTTACGGTAAGCTAATCCCACAATATGCAATGGATACATAAAACAGTTAATTGAAATTGCAATTAAGCGGAGGGGACTTACACTAATTATGCTCTTCTAAAAATGGCGGAATACAGAAGGCGGAGAGTGTTGTTTTTGCACACATTCCTTATTTGGAATTCAACACTCTTCGTCAAAAATTTTGAGTACCTTCTGTATTCCTGATCATTTACGGTCAATTTAGGAAACAGAACGCAAAAACGGCACACAAAATGGAAATTTATCATACCTAATTTCCCTTTCTTTGCATCTACAGTTTTCTTATCATCTTCAACACCATCTTGAGCACGTTTTGAATTCACCTCATTCTTAATGGAGCTCTCCAATGAAGATCTGGAATGAATCTCACCCGTAGATGCTGATTTTATCGTTGTTTGTTCCACCTAAACAAATATGAATGAGAAGGAAATATCATCTCTTGATTACTTTTTTCAGTCCACTAATTTCGCTAAAAGCATGAAAGTTTTTTTCAATAAAGAAAACTATTGCAAGCGGATTTTATTGCACAAGTTGGTTTCAATCTAGCACGATGATATTTTTCATTATTTCTCAAAAGATTTCCTCCCTGATTGTATGAGTGAATAGATAAAGAAATCATAATGCTTCATTGCTTGATTTCCATCGTTTCGATTAAGTACCACAACTGTACCACTTCTTCTGTTGGATATTATAAGATCTAACCTACTTTAGGCGTAGTTTATGTCGTAAATTTCGCGATTTTTCTACCTCACGAAAGTTTCTGCTCGCAAATTTCGTACACCTAAAGTATGGTAAATAGCGCGCTCTCCTTGGTTATAGCCTACCTATACCTGTATTCAAACGTGCTTGCTAGAGTTAGACCTCAATATGTAGAAATAGAAATGATCTGCGCTGGAAAATAAAAATAAAATGTTTGCTAGTTTATCAGAAGCTTTTTTATACCTGTAAAACCTCCGGAACGTCTCTTTCCGCATCTCTTCGGTCCTCTTGAACGACCAATTCCGCTAGACGGCTCAACTCGTTCTGGTCTTTCCGTTGTTTCTTGTTGCCAAGGGAATGGCTTCGTATTCTAAGGGAGTCATCTTTCTGGTTTTGATTCTGAGATACCGGTGTAATATAAACAAAAGGGCTTTCGTTGATCAGACCTGATTCAACAGCCACTTCACTACTTCCTTCCTCTTTGCGAGCTTTGATTCTGAGAGGCGCCGATTTCATTCGCCGGTGCCCCATACGCTTAACGCTCTTATTGAAATCAGGACCAGGGCCAGACTTTGTACCCATCTGTAAATAAAAGGACTTTTAATGGCAAAAGTACAATCTTATCTGAACCCACTTACACTGACCACCGATTTTAGATGATCGAGAACATAAGTCTCTTTTCAAAAATATGTTTTCGAGGTTCCATGATTTGAGAAAAAATACCTTAGTAACAAATTCCCTTAGGAGCGATTTTTGAAATTGTTTTTCATATTTGAAATACCAGAGAGAAAGCAATAGTTAAAATCAAGGGGAGATTCAAACCAATAAATAGTAAACGTTTTTTATATAAGAACAGACCATTTAAGAACACAAGACTTCAACAGCGAATAAGCTAAGAACATTTTAAGCCTTTCGACTATAATTTCTGAAGAATTTTTCTTGAAAACAGGAAAAATTAAAAATAGCTCTTTTTTAGTAAACTTAAGAACATATTAAAGGGCATACGTAGGCTTCGGTGAAAATGTTCTAACAAAAAGAGGCGCAAGAATATTTCTTGAAGATTAAGAATCACCTTCTTTGAGATTGATTTAACGGGGGTTTCCGGAGACAACGAACCAGTTGTGTCTTGACGTAACGGATGCTCTGACACCGGTATATCTTGGTCAATCTTGACCGGTTTAAAACTGGATGACGGTGTCGGACTTTTTCGGGTTTCGATCGTCTTGACGGGAACTTTCTTCAAACGGTTTTTGTGATCATATTCTTCCTCCGATGAGTCGGCATTGCTTTGCACCAAACGGTTCAAGATTTGATTCCGAAGGTACTTTTTACCTGGAAATTCGATAAAATTATTTGAAAAATGTTAAAGAAATTAACCTGGTTTTTTTATTTTAAGCGCTGATATTCTTCTTTCGCACTTATCAGTTAATTATTAAAAACCATTGGACATAATTTAACAAATTTACTATCACTTCGATAAGAAATTCTTGATAAACTGTTCAGAAAATGTACTTACCTTTATTCACTTTAGATTTCACTATTTTCTGTTTACCACTGGCAATGGCACTGGCACCACTCTCCGACGGAGGCGATATTTCACTTGGTCTTGGACCATGAAAGTGATCCTCAGTGATATTCAAAGCTCTTTCTTGTGGCCGATTGAAAGGATGTTCTTTTTCTGCCTTCGCTGCTTTGATTCTCGACTCCCATTCATTGCGACGCCTGCGTGCCACCTAGAGTAAGTAAATGAATGAGAGGAAATTTTTTGGAAAGGGCAAATAACTGAACAATTTGTAGGAGTAAATGAGATAACTGGATGAGCAAATTAGTCAATGAAGAGACAAGCTAACGAATAAAAATAGGCCGTTTTCTAATTTTCAATTTTATGAGATTAAAATTTATTGTATTGATATGTTAGCACGTGAATTGAAAGTTACCTGCATCGCTTTGACTTCTTTTGGTGTCAAATATTCAATTTTCTCGATGTTTTCTTCGCGAATCTTTGGAAATTCACTGAAACTACCACCACTCGTTTTCAGTTTGTGTTTGAATGTTGTCGAATTCTTGACTTTTCTTAACGAAGCATCAGGTGCAGTGTGATGGTCCACCTGGTGAAAATCAAGCAGTGAAAATCAGTCAAGTCGTGGATGAAGGGAGTGGGATGTAGGCGGCTTCTCATCCTCTAACAAGTAAATCTTGTGCCCCAATATATCGCTCTTCCCGTATACCAGCGGAGGCCAATTGTGAATGGCAAGGATTATATAACAGGCATACAGTAGGCACTAGTATTGAAAAATTGTTTCCCCGTTTGATTTAAAACAGTGTGGAAAAACAAAACAAGATGGTGGACAGGCGGAGGTATTTTTTATAAAAATCTAACCTAAACTGTTAAGGTTTGCACGATCAGTAGCACACTAATTTATTTGAAAGCCCTCAGAAGGATTTGAATGCGTACCTTTGATTGTCGAAGGAGGGACCGATTGGTATTTGGACCTGAGTTGTCTTCTTCTTCTTCCGCAGTATCAATTTCAGAAGTGACTTCTGTTGCAAACATGGTATCACTATCTTCGCTGTCTTCTGTGTTGAATAATGCTCGCTTGTTTTCTATCAACAATGTTAATAACAATTTATTCAGTTGCTACAACAATAGAAATTGGCGGATTTGGGTGGCATTCAAGAAAAGCAACCTATCGGATGCACGACCTTTAAAGGTAGATTTATCGCAAGGTTCTGAGTTTGAGAGAACTATAAGACTCTGCTAAGAACCATATGGGCACTAGGGTGGCCACTCCCTCTAATTCGAATTTTGACCTCTTTAAGCCTCAAATTCGAATTAGAGGGACTTTCTACTATTCGCAACTCTCTATAACCATCAAAACAAGTTATCCTCTTTAAGAGTTGAATTAGAGCGAGTGAACTGTAGCTAGAGATACTTTAACCATGCAGAGGGCCTGTGAAAGACCATTGACTATGGATGTACCTAAACGTGGCGAAGGTCGATTTTGTGAGAAAAGTTCGCTTTCTTCTTCCGTGGATGCTCCATCACTTAAATTCAACTGTGTAGATTGTTGCGGTGGCGATGGTAGTCCGCTGGGACCTGGAGAGAAAAGAAATACGGACTCCTTGGTAAAAACATTGTGAATTTTTTTATATCATTCATGAATGAAATACAGACTGGTAGACTTTTCAGGAAACAGTTTAAAAATTGTACCTGTAATTCTTGTGGGCGGTGCTAGTGGTGGTGGTGGGTTTCAGTGTTTAGAAGTTATTCATCGAATAATAACCTCTGTCACGTAATAAAATTACTTTGACATCTGTCATTATTCTCCCGTAATGCCCTCCCAAACAGTTATTATAGGGTTAGTCCCGCACACCCCATACGAATATAGCCTCTTGGTAAGCAGCAATTTATGTCAAGACACCATTTAGTGAGCAGTAAACTGTGCAGAAATCAAACCCCATAAGTTTTCGTCATGCGTCATTTTTAATGATACCTTGCTTATTATCTTCATAGCTAGGTGACTTGATCAACATATAAGGGCTCTTGGTAGGGTTGTTGCCATATGGATCATTACTACCAGAGCGCTCAAGCTTCAAATTCAAGTCTCTCCTTTCACCAACAGTAGATGTTGAACTACTTTTACGTAGTTTTGCAGGAGATGATTCAGCACTATAAAAAAATTAGGACAAAAAATGAGTCTGTAGCAGCCCCCCATATTTATAGGATGATTACCGTAGAGGGTCGGGTTTAATTGTTTGGTTTCTAGCTTAAGACTTTTCGAACTAAATACGGCAAAATACATGACACGCAAACCCGAGCGTATCAAAAAAGCACTTGTCCACATAGAGACTTTAACGGGATTATAGTGACCGCTTGAGAACCAATCAGAATAGCGGATTTTACTCATATTGACCCAACTAGTAAATAATTATACAACAAGTGTCGGTTCCATCATATGTTAGGGTATCCAGATGACCATCTTTGTGCAAAAATCAGTCAAAACTAATGAACCAATTTTGAGAAAACCCCCAAAAACCTCTTTTGTACGCGAAAATTTTTTTCCCAAAAGTCGGGTTCCATCATATGTTAGGGTATCCAGATGACCATCTTTGTGCAAAAATCAGAAAAAACTAATGAATTAAATTTTGAGAAAACACCAAAAAACTCTTTTCGGCCGCGAAATCTTTTTTCTCAAGAATCGGTCACATTCGAGGGTTTCTGAATACCTATCTTTGTGCAAAAAATCAGAAAAATTTAAAGAGCCGATCTCGAGAAAAGCTCATAACTAACGAACGAACGGACGAACGGACAACGGTTTTAATTTATAGGACCTCCAGGTAAGTCCAATAATAACTGGTTTGGAGGTCAATACGGGAAAATATTGACCGCAGCCTAAGTAAAGACCGAGCTTGCGAGGACTGTACGTAGGATAATGACCGCTTGAGAACCAATTAGAAAAGCGGATTTTACTCATATTGACCTAACCAGTAAATAAAACCCCGTAAAGACCACTTCAAGGATATGGCTACAATCACAAAGATTTTCGATTATAGAAATTGTTTCATTAAATTATTTCGTCAGTTTGAACACGATTTCAAGAATTAGCGTTGCAATGACTTTTTCTATAGAGTTGACGTCAAAATGAAATGGGGGGAATTTGTATTTGTATTTATGAATTATAAGACGACAATCAAACCACCTTTTAAAGCGTGTTCTTCTAAAAATGTTTCAGAAAGGCTATTAAAATTAAGAGAAAAGAATTCCCTCGAATTCACTAGCTACTCACCTAGATTCCACCAGTGGGGATGAAGAATCCCTAGGGGTAGTTCCATAGTGTGTTTGTCGCAAGATGGTGCCATTAGTTAGGAAGACTTCTGAGACTGGTTCGGGATGCATGTGTGTGACTGTCTTCGGTTGTGGTGGACCCATCTCTGTCTCAGGATAGTACTAAGGTAAGAAAAAAAAAATGAAAATTGACTTCAATCTCATTTTTTTTCTATTATCCAAAAATCTTTCTAAATTAGAATCACATTATTATACTAGATCAGTGTTCACCACACTGTTTTAAGCGACCGCCAAATTAATGGAGCTATTTCAAACATTTATTGTGATCAACCTCCAAATTTTAAGGAAAACAAAGATTCCATGCAGTCAGATCAACTTCATAAAAAATAGCATTCA